>SNQJ01S0096010.1:13793-26508 GCA_010110895.2 Picea sitchensis
TACCTTTAATAAGGGGGGGGGGGGTCCGGAATGGGTGGTTTCATGTGGGCCCCCCTAAAAGCCCCTTGTCACATCTCTGACTGCCTCCTCTTACCACCTTCCACCATGTGTCTTCACTCAGTTCCATTCTGGCCTACCTTTTTTCCCATTTCCCCACTCCCCAACCTGTCACATTGCGGCCTCCCTGTCACCTTCTCGTGGCACATCGCCTCATCATCTGGTGTCACAGCCTCCGTTTCTTTGCCACCTGGTGCTTCCACATTAGCACCTCTTGTCTCACCTTCACAGTGTTGATGCCATCGCCCCTGTTAGACCCTCATTCACATCTGCCATAGGAGTCCCCTCATAGAAGTCCAACGAAGCAACAAAAACCAAAGGGAGACTACCACGTCCTGTAGGTGTAGAGTTGACCAAGCCATGTCTGATCCTGAGAAAGTAGTTATTGAGGTAGTTGATGGTGGTTGAACGTTGTCTCCTTCCATAAATAGAAGGTTGGGAAAGGACAAAGAGTAGAGGTAGATTGTCGGTCTATCCTGACAAGGATTGTGTTTGACAGAAGACTGCATGGGTAGTTTGCACAACGTCTGCATGCGCAGTCTAACAGATAAGCTCCTCTATGTCAAGCATTGAACTCATGATGTGATCATGCCTTCAACGCCTGAGTCAGTTCCAAGTATATGTAGGCATTTTTGCTATTTTTTTAGGTATCGATGGTAGAGCAAATCTCCTGACTGTAAAGCTTTAATAAAGCCTCTGGTTCTCTGGTTATAGAATGATATTTTGAGATTTCTTGTTTAATGGCAGCCAGTCTCCTCCTTTCCTTTTTCCTCTGAATCTGAAGCTCGGGTATGGATGATCCAGCTGGGTGTTGTTGTAACTATATAATGCATGTTTGATTGTATTAGTTCTGCAACGTTTGAGGTTTACTTTGAAGTTTCTCTAGTCTGAGAGGATCTCATATTTGAGACTTTTCCCCTTTATTTTCTTTCACTTACTCACCACTATGCGAATTTACTGGCTTAAGTTAAATCAAGACCTCACATGTCCTTGTTGTTCCAACCCATTTTTATGAGTGAGCGATATTGTTCTGAGTTTACTTCCATTCAATCACCCCCTTTTAACAAATCGTGACATAAACTGATGGGCCTCAGGCTTACTCTTGCTGCAATCCAGGAGTGACTTCTGATGCCAACAGGGCGAACTTGGAATCGTCGGCCATAGGGGAGCCGATGATGGTGTCAGTTCCCCTGCTAAAGGAAGGGATTATCTACTTCTTTTCTGGAGATTATGACGGATGGTAGTGTGCCAAGGGAGGTCAGAAGTTTGATATCAACGTGATTCATGTGCAACGCCTACCTCCTGCCCTCTTGGTTCCTACTGATGATGGCATAGACATACCTGCCATGAAAAAGATCCCCTCCATCACAGGCCCCATCGCCGACACGTCCACTGATACAGCTTCTTCAATATGACCCTACAGCTACATTTGGCGATTTATTTCTTACATTGGTCCTCATGTTAATGCTACATTTCTATGCAATTTATTGATTTTTAGTGTTGAGATCTGATTCAGAGGATTATTCTAGGCCTGCTATTATGTCTATGGAGTCTCAAGTATTTAGTGTCGAGCAATTTGCGGATCGATGTGTTATTTTCACTTGTTTACATCTGTGCTATCTGTACTTATTTGGTAAAGTGGGAGTGTTGTTATTAATAATAAAAATCATTATAACAAAGTAATGACTCTACCTAGTATCCTTAAGTTTTCCAATGCATGTAGCTTGAGTTTATGTCTTAGTTGCTTCAGCACTACCCTCTTGTCCTTATGGACTCTTAACCCAACTTCGCCCCTGGAATCTTGCCAAGATCATCCCCTTCCTCTCCCTCCATAAAGTTGAATCTCCTTGGTGGCTTGTCACTTTAATGCCTCATAAGTTCAATACAATAGATTGTTTGTCAAATGGTATCAATTTCTTTTGTGGTGGCACCCTCTTCTACCACTATTCTTTCCCACCAAAATGAGTATACTTCCATCTCAAGCCCTAGCTCCCACCATTCTCACCCCTTATTATAGCCAAACCCAGGGTTTACCTTCAAGGATGCGCACATTTATAGTAATTAGATGACTAGTCCCTTAGCTATGGAACAATTAATGTGGCCTTTTATGGTCTCTAAAGTGTCTTCCCCTTCTTCTATAATGCCAAATCTCATAGAGTTCCAGAAATGGATATCCAACACAAAAAAAATAAAATTCAAGGAATAATTTTGTATCTATCCCTACGTAAAAGGGTTTGTCATCGTAGAATTAGATTTACCAAAAGATAAAAACCACATCCTCAAATCTAGGCCATGGTTCAAGGACAAGGTAGGATTATGCATGAAGCCTCAATTCCCAACCTTTGATCCTACTACATACACTCTTTCCTCTCTAGGTGAGACTCCCCAACTTTCCTCTCCAATTCTATGGTATTTATTCACTACAAACTATTAGAAATTCCATTGGAAAATTCTACTTCTAAGGATTAGAAACAACAAGGAGGCACATCACTACATACGCTTGAATATGTGTGAACATGGACTTCAATAAGGGTTTTCCTGATCCAAATCTTAGGGGGGCATATAGTCTATGTTCGGATGTAAAAAGAGATAAATCCATATAAGTGTAAAAGGGAGCATGATGACCATGTAATAAATGGATTTAGTTGTTCAAAGTTGACTTCGTCAAGAAGACACCTTATAAAAAAGGAAATAGGGAGAGAGTTTAGATCAGGAAGAAGAGGTCCTAAAATTGGCATCATTGCATGTAATGGTTCATCTTAATAGAATCTTTCTTCTCCAACTCTCTCTCTCTCTTTCTTATAATTTTGTGGTGTACTTTATTCATGCATTCTTCATCAATGTTCTTTTGATTCACTTCATGGTAGATTGATTGATTGATTGATTGGTATGATTTCTCTCCTCTTCTCTCGGCATCAAGCCTTCTAGATCTCAGCCCTCAAGATCTGCATTAATGGTATCATAGCAAGGTTAGTGCTCCACAGGAACAAGGGTTTGAAACATATTGTGGGTTCAAAGATTTGCATTCAGAACCAACCATCTTTTGGTACTCTCAGAATCCATTTCCTGGGCCATACATTGTAAGCATCACATTTGGTCCACATGCACTACAGGATTTTTCTTCCCTCGGATATTTGTTCACCATTGTAGGAGCATCCATACATGGATTTACTACATCCATTGGCCTGCAACATTTGCAGGGATTCTATGTTTTCCTTGGAGGTTATGTGACCTATACAACAACCCATACTTCTCTACAAACCCTTGGCATTCTTTGTACAACTACCATAGAAGCATAATCTTAGAGGGAATGCAGGACAACCCTCTTCTACAAAATTTACAAATATGTTGTGACCTTCACACAGTGCTTTATAGGCTCTATCATAGCTCATCAGAAAGATTTTTCCATCAGCTCAAATGGTTATTTAGCAGATTTTCGTTTTGTTTCCTGGTTTGAGAGATCTTACTCATTGAATATATGCATGTCTTTGTTCCAATAAGGTCGTGCATGCCTGGAACTTCAACAAGATTTTTCTCAATCCATGGGCCACCTCAGAACATATTCCATATACTTATGGAAATATCTCTACAGTATCTCAAATGGGTCTTTGACAAAATTGGATTTCATCACTTGTAGAAGAAGTTATGAATAAATTTGTAGAAGGATATTCACAGCCCCCAAAGTCACAATTTTTCCATATTATTTTTCTAATTTTAGGATTTATTTTAAATTTCTTTATTTTTCTACCCATGTACAATGCCATTGTCAACTAGGTTATGGGCCAACCACAAACCCATGGTTATGAGACAAACACACAAAACCCTTCTCTTCGTTGGCCATTGGCACATTGTAATCATAATGGTATGATAATGAGGTTTCTTTGTTTAACATGGGTGAAATGATGGGGACCATCATTTTCTAAGGGGGGAGGATTGATCCAAATATTAGGGGGGCATATAGTCTAAGTTCGGATTTAAAAAGACATAAATCCATATAAGTGTAAAAGGGAGTATGATGAACATGTCATAAATGAAGTTAGTTGTTAAAAGATGACTTCGTCAATAATACACCTTATAAAAAAGGCAATGGGAAGAGAGTTTAGATCAGGAAGAAGAGGTCCTAAAATTGGCATCATTGCATGTAATGGTTCATCTTAATAGAATCCTTCTTCTCCAACTCTCTCTCTCTTTCTTATATTTTTGTGGTGTACTTTATTCATGAATTCCTCATCAATTTTCTTGTGATTCATTTCATGGCCAATTGATTGATTGATTGGTATGATTTATCTCCTCCTCTCTCGGCATCAAGCCTTCTAGATCTCAACCCTCAAGATCTGGATTATTTCCAATATAGATTAATTTGGTGGCCAAACACTACACCTAGCCTTTACCTCTCAACTACAAGCATGTTGCATGCAAGGGTAGAGCATGTGTTGGGTCGTTTCATGCTTGCGCCCATCCTTCTTAACATTGGGGATTTAATACCTAGGGTTCATCCATAGTTGACCAACAAAACCCCCAAAGCATCGATATATCAATCTTTAGCCAAGGTTGAAGAAATTCTCACCTGAGATGCTATGAAGATCATAGAGAACATATATTATTGTGTCGAGGATGAAGGGTTAAGAACACAAAGATCCATCCGGGTTGAAATTCATATAATGCATTGCAAGTTACTTTAACAGATGACAAAACATAATGGAAGCAACACATTTATTCATACACACAATTGACACATCATAGGTTCAGAATAAGTAAAAATTTATTATCATCCTCATTCCATCAGTCACATGCATGCATTAAGCAAATCATATATCAACAACAATGGGGTCTCATATTCCCTTAGATAATTCTCCAAATTTACAATACATTGTGCCATGTGCATCCTTTAAAACCTTTAACATATGACATACTCATACTTACATCTAGAGACGTTACAATAATACAAAGGCTCAGAGCGAGCCACTGAACTAGCCTTTGAACAATGAACAAATAACAATAACCCAATGAATCAACCCTTTCTTTGTTGTCCTTGCTTCCTTTTATATCCTTCTAAACTACGGTGCTCTGTCTCTTTCAATTCTTCTCCACTTGCTCTTCTAACTAATAGTCTCAAACACTTCTGTCACCTACATGAATTCCACATAGCCTTTCTAGAATTAGAGCAATCTTAACTACCTGGCCAACTAATCTCCTTTATGCTCCACATTCCCTTGTGCTGTTGGCCATAATCATTCATGGATATTTCTTGAAGATTCTTTTCTTGATTCTAGCCCACATCTTCTTGATTTATGGCATGCATCCCAAAACTCAGATTGACACACATGGGCATAACTGGACATGGCGTGCATTAACAAAACTTGTCAAAACTTAATCTGTCAAACACTTCTTGTCACTCCTTGTTCATCTTCTTAGGTGTGTGAAAAAATGGAACGAGTTCACACAACTTCGTTTATGTGCACACGAGATATTTACCTAAAACTTTGGGTGCTAATAGCATGCTTCAAAATAGTCCATATAGCAACTCAATAATGTGCAAAATATAAAAAATAAGGCCAACCCAAAAGACCATCTAAGAAGCCAAATTTATGGGATGGGACCCTTGAGGAGCATTACCTCACTAGCAAAGATCCACCCTAACCCAATAAGAGTGACAAACTCTAAACCCCCGTTCATGGCCCCTAAAGAAGCATCTCTAGGTCCACCCCAAGGAAAGGAAGAATACATAACACCCCAACTGTTGGAATATTAAGAGGGGACGGGGGTGAATCGGTATGAGCATTATTACCACTTTTAACCACTATATGTGTGTGTGTGTGTGTGTGTGTGAAATTTATCAACAGTATATCATCAGTATATCATGAGAATACAAACATAAGGAATATCACATCAAGTACACAATACACCAGAATTTGCGTGGAAACCCAAATGGGAGAAAACCTAAGATTTCTTTCTTATATATACCAAGAATACATTCATAAGAAGTGTTGAAACAAACCTTGAATTTTTGATCTTGAGGATGAAAAACTTGTATTTTTTGAAGTCTTGGTATTTTTCAAATTTCCCAAAGCAAAAAAATTTCGTCTCCGATGAATTCGCGATGCCTTTATGGTTCATTTTTGGACAAAGAATGATAAAAATCTAAATGAGTATGAATTTTCCAACACTTTTTCAAATCTTTTATACGGGCAGTAATTTAAAAGTTTAAGAAATTTTGATTTAATTCGGAATATCGAGATTCGAAGTTTTGCATGAACAAATGTTTAATGCAACTTAAACTGTGAAATCCCGATTACTGATTTCCCGACACTTTAAAACTCAATTACAATGTAATTTAATTAATTTAGAATTAAAAAGGGTTTAAGCTTTAAGTTAATCACATCGCAAAATCAGGATTCACGGTTTTGTGAAGTCAAATAATCTTGTCATCGAGGTTCCCGATTTCCCGATACAGTTAATCCTTAATTAAAGTTTTAAATTAATCTAATTACCATTAAGCGTGATTAAGAATTAATAATTACATCGGGATATCGGGATTCGCAGTTTTGGAAGAAGCAAATTTCATGTCATCAAATTTCCCGATTTCCCGATCCCTGATTTTCCGATTAATGAAATCCTGAAAAGATCTAATCTGGATTAATTAAGATAATAAAAATGTTTTAACTTAAATAATACATCGCGATTTCGGCAATCGGAGTTCCTCAATGACTTATTTCCTTGACATCAAAAGTTCTGAAACTCCGATAAGAATGTTTTCAAATTTAATTCAAGATTAACACTAATTAATCATTCGTATAAACAAGGTTTAAAGTTAAACTTTTTATGAATGATCTTTAATGCGGCAATTGTCCAATTTGGTAAGTTTCTATTATATTTGAAAATACTGGGAAAACTCAAGTACAAACATTAAATGTATATCTTCGGGAATATCTTTTGCATTAAGAGCCTTAACTTCATAACATAGGTACAAATCTCAATGCTTTTATGATATATTCGAAGTAAATTTTGAAATGTCTACATTATCATTTCGAAGCTAAATTCCTCTCTGGTACAGGTTTTCAAGTGAACACAGAGCTATGGCACCCAAAAAGGCTTCGAAGAAAAATGAAGAGCAACCAGAAGGTGATATTATTTCCGACACTACTGCATCTGGGGTACACTCTGTCAAGTCATGGAATGGAATTTCTAAAAAACTAGAGGATGAGCTTAAATATCCGGCCACTGATTCAGACAATCACCTCCGATATATTGCCGAGACTGAGCTTCATAAAGTTGTTGCACGTCCGAGACTTGTGGCATATACCGATAGGATCGTCTGGGCACTAGATAAAGTGGATGTTCCGACCAAAAGTATTCTGAACGAGCAAGGAGCTGTTATCGGCTCATTTAGGCCTGAACATATCCAAGTAATGTATAATCTCTCGCCCAATTACAGACACACTTTTAATTCTGAGTTTGTAGCTGCATTTCAAAGAAAAGAGTGCATTGAAGGTGGCCAAACATATCCTGACATGATAAGAGGATGGGCCAGAGATGAAAACAAGTTTAGGGCCAATTTACATGGAATTTATGCCACGGCTTCTTTAAACGAATATATGGTGTATGTAGCAATGATGTTATGTAGACTCTTTGGGAGAAAGGGCCCTTGTCACTTTAATGCAGACTGGGCACCTTTCCTAGAGGAAGTTTCAGAAGGACGCAGTTTCAATTGGCACAAAATTTTGTCAGATAACCTCACATCAGAGGTTATGAATTACAAAGCAGCTAGGTCAAAAGGACATCCAGTGTCTTTTTATATGTCATCTTATATAATGGATGCCATTTTCTTTATGACTCCTTTCCCACTAATTAATTGGAGTTGGAAGGTTTCTTGCCCAGAGCCTGTTCATAAGTACCATTCATCTCTCTGGGAAGAAAATGCAAAAAATGTTTTTTATGAGGTTTGTCATTATGTAATTATTCCTCTACACCAAATATTCTTTAGATGCGAACCTCCTCGCATTTCAAATACCATCATAGAAAACCTCAAGTCAGTTGCTGACTGGTTCATTGAGGAAAATTTATCCTATGTTAGGGTTTATGGTTGTTCTATTCCGCCTCACGCACTCCCAAAAATTTTACCAGACAGGTTAATATGTAGAGAAGTGGCCTATCAGCTAGTCAATTGTGGTATTGGGCTAGAATTAAAAGATCAGCAGAAAAAGACATGGCCATCTTTTCCTGTTTATATAGGAAAATTTGTTTTATTAAACATAGGCCATTCTAAAGCAGAAGCTGAGTCAATGGACGAAGTGAAACTAGCAATTATAGAGCACAGGAAACACAACCCTTATCAAATAATCAGTCGACATTTCACACAATGTAATTTGAAAGCATCTGCACATGAATTTTCAGTTTATGATGATGTTTTTAAAAATGTTAAATCTTATGAGGAAGTGCAGAGCAGAGTGCAAATCTTGTCACCTGATGCACATGTGGGGTTTGCATCTTTTCAAAGAAATAGACGACAATGTCTGCCAAAGATTTTACAAGGTGAAATGTCAACTTCATCGTCAGAGCAAGAAAAAATTCCTCCGGGGTTTGAAACCATTATGCAAGATAAGTCAAGTGACAAGGATAAGTTGAAAAATCCCGAAATATCTCCTCAGAATACAGAGAGTTCTCAGACCAAATAATCACAGACAAAAAAGGGAAAAGGAATAAAAACAAGTCCAATAATTCTAGATGATATTCCAGAAAATGTTGGAGGAACAGTTTCAAAGGAACTTGGCAGTCCTATTACAGCATTGACTCCACTTCAGTCTACTTTTGGAACTCCTCATGAAGGAGTTTTATATGTAAGTGACTTAGAGCCAATCACCAGAGATGAAATCCCTTCGTCTGATTATTTTTTCAGTAAAAAACAAAGAGCTATCTTGAAACAGGAATTACATCTTGTAGGAGAAAGAACAATAAAAAAACATAAAATTATCATTGATGGAAAGAAACTTAATGAAGGAGAATTCGCCACAGAGTTAGCAGGAACCATGGGTGTTATAGCATCGGCCAACATGTATTATGTAAGGAATCTAACCACTATGCTAGAGCAAAAGGATCAGGAAATAATGCAGTTGCAAGACAGATTAAAGGAAAATGAAAAAATTATTGGTTGGGGAATACAAAAAGGTCTAGAACAATCTAGACTCAAAGAAATCCAAGAAATCCAAAAGTTGAATGAAATTTTGGATGAAGAAAAACACATGATACAGGTTACTCAAGAACAAGTGCAAAAGCTGGGTGATGAGAATAAATCTTTGCAAGATAAAATTATTTCAATTACTAATCAAGTGATTGAAATGGAACAATTCAAGACTAAAGCATCAGAGATATATGTAAACATTGAGAAAGAACAGCAGAAAATATTCTATAATCTGGAAATCATCCAGAACTATTTTCAAGAATCTAATAGGTCTATGGAAAAGGTATTGCAGAAAGAAAGAGAAGCTAAAGAAGCAAGGAATTCTTTTCAAAAGATAATAACTTCTTTACAAAAAGAGGAAACTGGAAAAACACAGAAATTATCCATTTCGGAGCAGTTAAAAGGAGATATAATGATAAAAGTTTGGGAAACAAAATTGGAAGAATATAAAAGAATTACAAAAGGGATCAATGAAGATTGTCAAAGGATATTCAATCTTATTGAAAAAGATTCAGTAAATATCGGGACAGATGGTTTTTCCGAGTTGTTAGGTGAAGTCAACATTACCAGGTATCAGCTGAAAACAAAAGAAGAACTTGAAGAAAAGAAAGAAGAAATCTCAAATATTAAAGTGGTCAACATTGCTGAAATTGATAAGTGGATGATAGTTTCAAGTTCGAAATTGGAAAAGGTTAAATTCACAGATAAATTAATAGCAAGTCGGTTACCAGGCCTGCAAAGAAGTTTTTTCTCTTTTGAAGAAAATGAAGTACCTGAGGCTCCTAAGGTCCTGGTAAACTTTTTAGGGAAATATGTTCAATACGTTGAAGCAGATAAAGAAAGTTCTTCAACACAAATTTAAAACTTCGTAAATATTTTTATTTTTAGAATTTTGAAAGAAATTGTAAATGGTTGACATTAGTCTATGTAACCGTAATATTAGGAGGTTGGTTAGTTACCAATGAAAAGCTTTGATAGAAAGGTATAAATATAATTCTGAAAGGCGAAAAGAGGGCTTCAGAAATTTTGGAGAAGGCCAATTTTTGTAATATCAACTTTGAAGTTCATCGGAATATAAACTCCAAACAAGATTCTGGATCCTGCAATTTCATGACTATGTTTCTTCCCCTGTTTATCATGCTTTGTTAAATCTTCCTCTTAATGTGTGTTTCTAGCAAGTAAATCAATTTGAAGCTATATGCATTGTTGTTTATTGTTTCAGATTGGTTTGGATGTTGAATGTATTACAGTTTTTCCTCTGAGATTACTTTAGTAATTTTAAGACCTGTAAACCTTCCATTCCTTAATATTTCAATCTGTTAGAAATCTCGTTTTTTCTTTCACCATTGTTAATGGAAATATAAGATTCTTTCTAGATAAAAGCCTTATATCTCTCTATATTGTGTTTCATTGTTTACAATTTCAAAATTGTCACAAAACCAGGAAATGACCTTGATTGAGTTTTTATATTACTATTTTAGATTTCAAGGTTATTCTCATTAATATCGACTCTGAAAATCTGAAGTAACCAATTCATAAAAAACCATTTTACAAATCTTTAAAACCCTACTACCCATGACAGTCCCTAGTGGCAGACAACCTAACGTAGAACCTGGTCTTCAGGATCAAACCAGCATTGCCCTAAACTTATTTAATACTATTCTGCAAACAGCGACAAATAGGGCTGAGTTAGAAATATCATGGGTTGTTATTGAATGTGATATTAGCATCCAAGAGCAACGGGAAGCAAGACAGAGACAGTTGAGAAACTGAATCTGATCTAGTCTTTCTTTGTTTCTTTATTTTAAAGTCTCATCATAAAAATCTTTTTCGGATGCCTTAACGGTATGTTTTATAGCCTTAAAACATAAACTCAGGAACAACATCTTTTTTGGCGTCGTTGCTGGGGAACGAAGAAATGAATTATTTCCCTGGGAAGAACGATAATGACACTTTCTGTTGTTGATAGTGAACAAGAACAGAAAACTTTATAAGGCTAAATTATATTTCACTTGGCGACTCCACTTTAATAAACTGGCTAGTAGCCGTAAGAATACCAGAAAAAACCCGGATAGCAAACAGACCTCGCCAGTCTCTAATCCAGAGAAAATCTTAAAATCAAGAAAATCAATTAAGCAAATCTTGTTATCAAATTATTCTACAGATCAACCTAATTTTACACAATCAAATTCATCATAAACTTTTGAACGATCACTTTCGCTTCCCCCTTCTTTTGATACTTTTTCTTTTCCCGAAGTCTCATCCCCAGTTTTCCAAGAATCTTCTCCACACACTGTCCCAACTTCAGTCCCAAACCTAACCATGGTGGCACAAGGAGGTGCTGGAGGTGGAGGTGGTGCTCCTGGAGGTGGTCAAGTACCATTTCCCAGAATTTTTTCCAAAGTGGCTGCTAGATATGCTCCCCTAGTTCTTCCTGTTCCTCTTCATGATCTCCCTGAGAACTATATGAAGAGCCTCCCAAAATTTACAGGGGAAGGTGATTTAACTGCACAAGAACATATCAACGTTTTCGATCAATTTGCAGATATACTTGGAATAGAACATGAAGATGTTTATTCCAGATTACTTGTTCAAAACTTTGAGGGATAGGTGAGAACCTGGTTTCGATCCTTACTGGCGGGATTGTTAAGATCTTATGAAGATCTTGAGAGTGCATTTATCAGACAATGGGGTGAAAGGAAAGATCACCTCTACTATTTAACCGAATTCGGAGCCCTAAAAAAGAAAAATTCTGAGTCAGTACTGGAATTCACGCAAAGATTTAATAAATTATACAATAAAATTCCAGCTGAAGTTAAACCTTCACAACCTTCAGCCAAAGTAACTTATGCTGGTGCTTTTGATCCTGACTTTGCTTTACTATTGAGGGAGAGAAGATCATTAGATCTCCCTAAAATGCAAGATGATGCAGTTGAAATCAAATCCAATATGATGGCATCAGGGAAGCTGAAAGCAAAGACTGAAAATGTAAATAAAGAAAATAAAAGATTTAAAGAACAAGGTGGACCTTCAGGGTTAGGAAAATATTCTGGAGATAGAATAGATGAGATGGCTAGGGTCATCCAACAACTCTAAAATAAAATTTCGAAAATGGAGTTAGAAAAACCTAGAAGAGATAATTTTCCCAGGAAAGACTTCCGAAAAAATACTGAACCTCAGGGACCACATAAAACAATAAAAAATGAAGATCAAAAAAATCAAGCACCTTTTAAAAGTGAAGATTACATTGGAGAGGAAGATTTTGGCGAATTTGAAGAATTGGACGAAGATATTAGTAATCTTGGTGATGATAATAGGTATCCTTATTTATCTATACAAGATTATGAAGCATCTTTGATTAAAGAAAGTAAATCAGAAGATAAAGTTAGCAATAATGCCACTGATGATCATACATATCAAAGTGTTGTAGATGATATTATTGCTGATTTGCAGGGAAAATATAATCTGAGATCGAGAAAT
>SNQJ01S0096011.1:18945-31697 GCA_010110895.2 Picea sitchensis
CATGAAGTCACAATGGAAGGGAGAGGTGTTTAAGAGAAAAATAGAATTGGAAATGTAAATAATAAATTTATCATTAAATTTTAAAATTGAGCTAGTACATAGATGATACGCTAGAACTAGGCATGATTGCTTCCAAGTCTCCATGTGGGTAAGCTCCAACTTCAAACCATGCCAAATATTTTGAGAATTGATCCCACTAAGTTAGGTTTGAAGGTTTCCACTAAGTCAAGTTCACGAGTGAGAAAGAAAAATGACATGTTCAAATTTGAGTGAATGAGAAATTTTGAGTTGAGTTGTATGACACCTTGACAAATCGTACAATAAGTGGGTGGCATATTAACATAGTGTAAGTGGGTGGCATATTAACATAGTGTAAGTGGGTGGCATATTGACAAATATGTGTTAGATATTTCTGACATGTTATATCTATGAAAATATAAATGCAAGCATATATTGCGTGGATATTTGAATACACATTCTTGTAGAGATTATGTACTTCTCAAGCTTCCACTGATTCATTTTGCATGCATATGCATTGCATCAAAATTATCCTAAATTTTAACCATTGTTTGCTTCATTTCATAAATTCTAGAATGTACACATCACTTCTTTAAATAAATCATAATGGTATGCCATCTTCAATTATCCGTTCATGATCGACTTTGGACATTTTCCATTTTCTAACTTTTGTTTTTTTTCTTGATTGAACTTCTATTAACTTTATGCGCGCTGCACATACCAAATTACTATATTGACAACTTATGACATCTGATTGATACTCTTGAAATTGAACATGACTATCGGTTTGATGGGTTTCTTGAAAAAACTAGCCTTTCAATACAATGGATCCTCTTTCATATATAAAATCGTTATCATCAAAATCTTCTAATAAACTCATCTTTTGTTCTGTGCATCACATCAAATAATATTTCACGTTTTCAGTGTTGTCTACAGGTGCAACCATGACAAAGACATATCCTACAAATAATTCGATATGTTCCAACAAGTAGTTTGTGTTAGATTAGCACACGTGCATGTGCCATTAAACTCATCTACTATATATATAAATTTTATATATCCAACTTACAAGTACATCTACAAGTTGTTTAAATATTTAACAAATATATTTTCAAACAATTATAACATAAAAATTACCTTCTCTAACAAGATCATAAACTCTATCACCATCAACTGACACTATAGTTTCATTTGATTTCATCTCCTCTGAGCTTGCAAGTGGCATTTTCCCTTTTATATTAAGTTTGGTATGTATTAAAGCTTTAACATATTCCGCATTTTTGTTTTCGCAAATCTCTATGGATTCGATGTCCTCTATGCAAACTGAACAAAAACAAGACGCATTTATTCTATCAAATGCAAACACATTTTCATAGCATTTTGTTTTAACTGAATGCATTTTTCGTGTCCCATGTATTGTACCGGCTTCATATGGGATTGATTTATTTACATCTTGGATTCCAACATACCAAAAAAACTTGCACAAGACAAGAACTTGTTAACTTGAAATATATCAATAAAATGATTGAAGATCATATAAATTTGATCATGTGAATAAAAATAGCATGTGTACATGTGTACATGTGTAACATGTATATATAGACACACCTGTGCACATCCCTTGACAGATTATTTCCATGGCTTAGTTTCATTTTGCACTATTCAACAATTTGATGAGCGGATTCAAATCGATTGGCATGAGGTTTCATATGATACTTTCTAAGTGCTCGTTTTACACATGCTCTTGCACCGTCGTGCTCTCCTTTTCCATAACTAGTCTCAAAAAAATTCCAACAATGTGTAATGTTTGATTTCTTATGAAGACAACACAACCAATAGAATGATTGTGAAGATTTAAACTGACCCACACATCCATCTGACCATATCCAATGTCGATTGAATTCGATCCTGTGTTCTTTCAATGAATCATAAAATTTATCAAAACAATGTTGTACATAATGTGTGTCGTGTGCTCAATCATCACTTATATAAAAGTGATATTCTTTAATAACATGTCAATTTTCATTGGTGCTTTCTATGTTATCAAGACTATGTTGAGCATGTATATATAGAACATGGACAAATATAGTGACTTGATCAGAATGATAATATTCACTCTGTATTTCTTTTTGTGCAGCGAATGTGTAATTCTCTACAAAATCAACTACATACAAAAATGTCCCTGGTGGAAACACTTCATGGGATTGTTTGAATTGTAGGTCTTTCCATCAAGCTCTATGTGATTGTTTGGTGTATTTATAAATTTATTGCTCAAACTTCTTCAAAAAATCTATCACGTAGATTTTATCTACTTTCAAATCAATCCTTTTGGAAATAACATTTGAATAATATGGATTCGTGTTGTTGATATATTCATATATCTTCCAATTGAATGTTATTTTAGAAAATGATTGATCATTCATATCAATAGGATACTTTGAGTGAAACAAACTTAGATTTCCACAACGATCACATTTCTTTCCACCAACACATTTTTTTTAGTAAAATAATTCATCACCTTCTCTTTCACATAGAATTTCAGATATAAAATCACGGATGTGGAAGGAGGAGGTGAACTTGGCCATAAAGTTTTACCAAAATCAAGAAAAGTTTCATAATATAACTCAAATTCCACATGATAGTGACATCAACAAGTGTCACGAATAGTGATGGGTCTAACAAACCATGGTTTTGTTGCACAAATGTATTGATGGAAATTTTAACTTTTTTGTGCTCTTCTTTGATTTTATTGAAAAATTCTATTTGTGTCATTGGAAATATATCTTTTGGAAGTTATTCATATTGTTTTCATGCTATTATTCGTTGCAACACATCCCTTGTATGTGGTGAAACACGAGATTCTATCAACCAACAATTATAGGATGATTCTTTAACATTTTCTACAAGTCTATCTTTGTAGGGTTGTCTAGAAATCACTATCCAACAAGCAAGTTCATCATTTGTACAAAATCAAGTCCAACAAGCAAGTTCAATGTTTGTACAATGTTTTTCTTGAGGTTCCCATCACTTTTTCCATGTGTTGTGTCAAACGATCTTTTATATTGCTAAACAACTGTTGTTTGTATCACTCTACGTGCAACACTGACATATTTTTTTCGATATTTTCCAAAATCTTTTAATACACTAGTTATATTGTCAAAGACATTATGTTTCACCTTTGTATTTTTTGTCGACTTTTGAATACCCAATAATGATGTAGCTTCTTTTAACTTTCTTGACTTTATTAGACAAAGTAAAAGTTGAGCTTGTATTGTTACCGATTCATCTTTGAAAAAAGTATTATACATATTCTTAGTTCGATATCTTATATAATTCTTAGCTTCTTTCTTCTCAAATTTGTTAGTATCAACATTTTCTAATATTTCATCATCAATGTTGATATATTCTCCTGCATATTTTAACTTAAAGTTTATATTAAAAAAAAAAACCCGAACATAAATTCACTAAACTATATACAAGTGTTTGTCTTGTATTATCTAAATTTATGTACATACCTATAGGTGATTCGACTTCTGCTTCAATTTCGGTTTCAACGACTTCATCGATGTTATGAGACAAATCTATTTATGTTTTTTGAAAAACACCAAATCGGAATTACAATCAATTATATTAAACAATAATTTAAATTTAAATTCTATACTTTTAATATAGACAATATGTGCATGCATACCTTGTTGGACTTCTTCTTGTTGAAAATCTCTATTTACATCATCATCGTTTCTTTCTTCAATTTTTGAACGTTCTCGTTTATTTCTCCAATAATTTTCTTTCCTTTGTTCGTTATGGTGAGTTTCGTCTCAAGTGCGATCAAATTTTCTCTTTCGCAAACTTTTGTTTCCCATGAGTATAGTTATTTGTAAAAGATTTTAAAAAATCAACATTTCAAAATAGTCTCAGAAAAACTTCATTGTCACAAAAATTGTTAAAAAATAATATCAATAATTTTATGTTCAACAAAGGCTTCACCTTGAAAAAAAATTCAACAAAGCCTTCACTTTGAAAAAATGTTCAACAAAGCCTTCACTTTTAAAAAATGTTCAACAAAGCCTTCACCTTGAAAAAATATTCAACAAATCCTTCACTTTGAAAAAATGTTCAACAAATCCTTCACCTTGAAAAAATGTTCAACAAAGCCTTCACCTTTAAAATGTTCAACATTTAGCCTTCATTATGTAAATTGTTATTCCAATAAAAACTTGAACTTCAAAAAAATAAACTTTTTGTTTGCATTCAAAACATCAACTACCTTGTTCAAAAAAATGAAAAAGATTATTCAAAACTTTGCTTAGGTGCTCTACAAAACCATGAAACAAGCGAGTGAATTGTGTTAAATTGGTTTGACCGAAATTGTATTTATAATATTTGGTGCCAAGTGAAACAAAACAACGTGTCTCTTCATTGTTTCCGGCCAACGGAATTCTCTCATCCACCTTTCAGCCGAAAAATAATTGTTTCGACCGAAAAGATAGGAAACCATTTATTTTTTATGGATTCCATTATAATTACATATTCTAGCCGAAAAAACTTTATTTTGGTCGAAAACCAACGAATGGGACTGTTTGCAAGAATCTGAGAATTCCCTCTAGCTTACCTGAACTTTGGAGGTTGTGGACTCTTGCAAATACTCAAAATTTAGTTTCGAAATTGATACCATCATTTGCAAAATTGAATCTACTTTCAATGGATATAATTTGTTTTCATTTTCATTATTTTTATCTATTTTTATTTATTTAAAAAAAAAACACTGCATAATATTTCCAGGTGACATTATGATTCAGTGAAATGAAATATCTGTATCTCTAAAAATACACAGTGGAAACTTTAGAAAAATTTATATTCATAATCCTTAAATTGTTATTTTCAAAAGGGTATTTTTAGATTTTAATTTTAAGTAAAAATTAAGATAGATACAAGGTGGGGGAAAACATGTGTTTAAAATCTACAACGTTTCCAGCTTGGTCAACTTCAAAAAATTCTAGAAATTATAATATTCATCCGTTAGATTAGTCATAATAAAATAGAGTCTCTGTAGAGTGTTGCAGTATATTTCGTTTGTCAAAAACAAAAGTTTAATAATATATACATTTTTGGGGGGGAAATAACTCATTATCATTCCTTTCATGTTTAAGAAAATATTGTTAAACAATTGCCAAATTGACATATCAAATCTCAATAAAAATAATTTGAAAAATAGTCAGTGGAAAGCTAACAAAATTATTCACGAGTTTTGTTTTTACTGTAAAGTGAAATTCTAAATAAAAAAATACTTTGTATATCGGAAGTTGAAGAACTTGTGAAAATATAGATTTTTTTCTCATAAAACAAGAAAAATAGACACCCATCTTCATGATTTTACCCAACACATCTTCAAACTCTAGAGAACCTCCTGACTCTAACTGGAGCCTAACTGTCCCAACTCCCTCTACACCACACTTGGCATTGGTGCCAAGCTCCACATGTAGATCTGAGTCCTTCTATAACCAATTGGTGAAGAACTCATGTGTCTATGTCATGTGATAAGAAGCCCCACTATCCACAAACCAGGAACTACTAGAAACTGTGCCAAAAACATAAGAGACTAGCAATGAATCCTTCTCGTACTTCTCATAAAACTCCTTGACTTGAGTTTCTACAGATGTTGCTACATGTTGAGACTTACCCTTCCCTTTCTTTCGTTCAATACATTGTGCAGCATAATGTCCACTCTTGTGGCACGAAAATCATTTCACTTTGCTCAGATCCTTCTTCTTTCTAACCTATGGAGTTGATTCCCCACCTATATTCCCCTTGCACCTCCTTGCCTTATTAACACGAGCCAAATGCTCATCATCACCAACCTTTTGGCCTGCTAGAGATTCCTCCTAAATATCCTCTTAGACGAAATCATCACATAGCCTGTCAAACTTGGGAAGTGTCTCTCATGCCACAATGCCCTTGATGAATGAGGTACGTTGCTTAGAGAAACCATTCAGAGCTGTCCTCACCAACTCTTCATTTGTCATGACTTCCCAAACTATCACCAACTAATCACATACCTGAGTGATCTTTGTGAGATAACTGGTAATTATATCTAATATGGTCATATTAGTGTCTATGATCTTTTCCCTCGACACTATCCTCTTGTTTGTATTGCTTCTCTGAAAAATATTCATCAGAGTTACAAACATCTCTCTAGATGACTTCTTCTAAGATAGGTGAGGAATCAAATGATTTGTCATTGCATGTAATATTATCCTCTTGGCTTTCACATCATTCAACTCATGGGCGGCCAAATCCTTTGGATCTATTAGTGGTGTCATGATTGTGTTAGAAAAATACCACAACCCATTCTCCATGAGAATCAAAGTGACCCTTGCCTTCCAAGATACAAAGTTCAATGCATAGCCTCTCCTCAAACCTCAAATTGCCTATGACCATCTCCAAATCAGAACATTAATGAGGAATGAACTGCTGAAAAATGTGCCTTATCCTTCAGGAACAGTAAACTGAAGAATTTTGTTCTTAGTCTTTCAAGCACCAAATTGATCTGGTCTCCTTTGGCTTCCTGGAACTCTGTTTCCCGCCGCCTGGACTTTGTTTCCCGCTATTCATACCTACTACCCTCTTCTTGGACTCTTCTTCCCGCTATTCATACCTACTACCCTCTTCTTGGACTCTTCTTCCCGCTATTCAAACCTTCTTCCTGCTACCTTGACCCCTTTCCCACTCCCTGGACCTCCTACCTATGCCCTTTGTGGTATTCTCGATTCTGTCCTAAGTTGCCCATAGTCTCATGTTCTTGCTCAAGGTCTCTCTGGGGATGCTCGAGATTTTTTCTACTTGCTCGCGACCTAACAATGCCCTTTGTGGCTACCCGACATCCTGCAACCTCTATGTGCCTCTCCAGTGGCCTGGCCCACGCTATCCTCTGGTTATCCTTGTCACACCCTTGATAGTCCATGGCCCTGCGACAACTTTGTTGTCTATGATGACTTCTTCTCTTGGTGGCCCACCTTATGGTGACTACGTCTCCTTGTGCCTGCAACCTACATGCATCGTGTGGCTGCTTCTCCTACCATTGGCTCTCTTTGACCCGTGACTTGCATCTTGCAGTTGCTTCTCCTACCACCTTCGCGTCCTTTGTTGCCAACAACTCAACACCTTCTCCCAATGCTCGTGCGACCTTCTTTAACACATGTGACCTACTTATTTTCAACAACCCATGACCCTTGTGGTTGCTAGTCTATGCGGTCGTATGACTATATGACTGTTGTACAACCCGTACGACCCTCCCTTTTATTTTATTTTATTTTAATTTCCTTCTTGCAACCTACAAAAAATAAAAAAATTCCACTACTGCAAAATTGTGATCTATGTGCATCCTGGCTTCCTTTTTAGAGTCTAGACTCTGATACCATGTTAATTTTGACACCCAACACCTGATAGTTTATTTCCTAGAAATACCTTGTTGTAATAAACTTATTACATAGATTTATTGAATAAAAAACACGGTTGAGTTTTAACGATTTACAGAAATAAATCAGAAGAAGAAAAATAGGAAATCAAACACATTTCCACACATAGTTTCTAGTTAAATACCCTTGGAAAATCCCCTAAGGGAAAACCAATAATGTGATGATTTTATTAAGATAAAATATGGGCTCACGTTTTGGGATAGTAGACCACCCGAGGAAAAATACTAAACATCAAGAATATCCTATCACACCTCAAGATTTGTCCTTTGGTCTTGTAGGGCACTACTTTCTTTGTTGTCCCTTTCTCCCTTCCTCGGACCCTACCCCTACACACTTGGATAAAAGTCCTTCTCCACTCAATACAATGAGATCTCACTATCTCACTCTGTGTGTGTCTACTCCTCTCACCTTAGTTACCTTATATAATGTCGAGTTTACCCTATATCTCTAAAGTGATCAATGGTTGAGATTAGATCTCACGAACACTTGAGATCAATGGATAAGATTTAATTTAATTCACTAATGCCAAATACTTAAACATTTCTATAAATTAAACTCAATTAATTATAAGAAGTCATTGACTTTAATAATTACTTTAATAAAGTGAATTCCCTAAGTCTTGAGAGGTATTAGTGACGACTTTCACATGTTAGACACAAAATGAATGTGGAGGTACTTGTCTGATGCTACAAATATCAACATTCATTAGGCAATATCTAGAAGATAGACACCAAAAATATGCTTGAAGGATAGATGAATATCACAACCCTTAGGGCATAATCTCAACCGACAAACATATTTGAAAATTACTTTTATAATAATAGATTTGTAACAACACTACATTTTATTTCTAGTTTCATCTAGGCATGTTAAAACACGTAACATTTAAGTTGGTTTCCCCAACAAGTCAACTCGTTTAAACAACCATGAAACTATTCATAACAATGAGAAATAAAAGTCTAATTTTTAGATCTACAAGATATAAATTTAGGAAAACAATATTACACTTCATATATTACACAAATGAAGATAAAGTACAATAATTAAACTCATCCCTAGCTAGGGCATCCACCATCAACAACAAACCCTAACTAGAAATACAAAGGCCTAGTGAGGCATCTTGTCAAGCTATCTAGCCACACCAAAGGCTCCATAATAAGCTAGCATTAACACTAATAAGTTCATCCTTGGATATATTACTTGTATCCCATAATCTATCAAGGATATTCACCAAGTAGATATCACAAAAACTCCATTTGCATCCAAGAGATACAAATCTTTCTATAGGGTTTCATCCTAGAAAATCTAGATCTAGCTCACACCAAGACTTCAAGAAAAACCTTAGTACTCCATGTCTTCTCTAGGGTTTTCTTCACATAAACCCTAAGTCTTCTGACTCTTATATCACACAATCACAAAGACTCCAAGCCAAATATAATAAGATTACAAGAACATACTTGAATAGTTCTCATTATGACACAAGCTTTCTCCTCCATTTATATATGATAGGGGAGGGAGGACAATAAGAGAAAAGTAGACCAGGTCCAAAACAACCTACTCTATTTCACTAGAGTAGGCCCATAATTGGAGCCACTTCTTTGCCAAGAGTGTACACGTCACTAGGTGGATGGGCACTACCTCCCAAGTGGACTTCTCTTCAAGCTAAGCCTGCATGTATCAAGTGATCCTCATGATAAGGTTGGACATTCTCTAATACAAGCTCCCAATATCAAGCTCCTCCTCCACATGTGTGTAATTGGATCCATAAGAAACCTCTAGTGGAGATCCCTTCAAGTAAGATTCCCTCACGCTAAGCACTCTATCCCCGCTTATGTGCCACATGGTCCTAATGCACCTAGGGTCAAGCAAGGAAAATGTTAGGGGCTATATATCGCCCGTGGGCTAATTTTCCATGTTTTTTCCAAAAAAAGATTTGCTAGTTTCCATTTTTTCTAAAAGTGATTCGCCCAAATTCTATATAATAAAATTATTTTACCTTAAAAATAGCCCAAATTTTATAGAAACTATATAAAATCCTTAGAAATTTGAATATTTTTTCAAAAATATCGCCAAACATTTTATACTTTGCATATTAAGGACTAGTAATATTCACCAAGGTTTCTACATTCTAAGATAAATTTCCATCCTTAAAATTATCCCTGGGGCCAAGCACCCTTCCTCCTCATGCCCAATGTTCCTCCACAAGATATCTAAGCCTCCTATACCAAGAACCCATCCTTCAAGTCAATGTGTGTCCACGTAGAAGATATCAATACCACAAAAGATAACTATAGTAAGCTCTCCAAATGTTTGTCAACCAAAAAATAATTTAAGAAACAATAAGGGGCTAGGTTTTAACCATGCACCCCACATCACATGAAATGAACCCCTAGCATGGTGTAAACACTTTTAGAGCAAGCAAAAGCTAACACTGTCTCACCCTCCAAAGCATGTTTTACAAAAATATAAACATAACCTAAATGCTCAATCGACCCAAAATTACAACATTGTTGAAGACTTATCTCAAACACCTTAGCCATCTCCACATTGGAGGTCCTTTAAACCTACCCACAAACCTACCCACAATATTGTAAGACATTATGGAGTGTCCTTGGCAGTATCAACCCTTGAGACACTCGTTTGATAACCTTTGGACTTAATGAATTGAAGCCTAAACTTCTCCACCACGTTGCTTTTTAAATCTAAGTATCTTCTTGTGGCATGGATATTTTCATGTGTGTAGTGGATGAAGTGGCATCCAATTGTATCATGTTGGAGAGCTCTAGGTTCTCTGAGCTTGTTACTTCGATCACTATGATAAAAGTGTTTAATTGTCACTCATTCAAATTCATGGAATTATTCCATCCTTCGCAAAAGTGTTTGATTGTCACTCATTCAAACTCATGGAATTATTCCATCATTCGCAGTCAAATTGAGGGCACAACTATATCAATAAAGTGAAAGTCATTGATTCTCCTTTAACCTACTGAGAAAAAGATGGACATGGACATATACAATGACAAGTTTGGTATCTTCAAAATAAAAAAGAATAAAGATATCTTTAAAATACAAATAAAACTACATAACTCTCACAAACTACCTCAATAACTTGACAAGCTTTTTGGTACCATGTTAGAAATCAACATGTAATAGATTTATTACAACCAAAATGTGACAGATTTTTGACTTAATTAACTTTACCATGTGACAGATTTTTGACTTAATTAACTTTCCCATGTAGAGTTTGACATATTAACACTTAAACTTGAAAGTGGAGGCAAGTACTACTCAATCCATTATTTTATTCGAATAAAATAAGCGGTATCCAATGCTTGCGGGTCTTATCCATTCAAAGAGGAGGTTGAAAATCTATTTCGTTTAGTTAAAATCTAGCCGACAATAAGGAACTTTGGGAAAAAAACGACAATTCTTCATGGAGAGTGCCTTCTAGACTTTAGACTTCAAAGTCAAAACATTCTACCAAATGATGGCTTTGCGTTCAAGTTTGAATCTTATAAAGTACTCATTTTGCAAATTTAAGAAAAGAGTGAATGAATAAGGGAACCATTTTTTTTTAAATAAATCATATTTTATAGATGATAAAAAGTTTTATTTGGATTTATTCATTTGGTCAAATTTTAAATAAATTTAAATTTTTAAAAATAAATTGTCATAATTTAAATTTTCATTAATTAATAAATGAAATTATAATGTTTAACAAAATTTATATTAAATTTTAAGAAAATTTTCCAAATATCATATGTAATCTCATATAAAATGAATAATATTTTATATAAACTTTAATTTTGAATCATTATTGACTTTTGATTTTAGAAGTGTTTTCAATTTCATCTTCATTATCTAAGATGATAACATGGCTGATTGCAATTCCTTCTTTAAATTTGAAAGTACAAAGCCGCCTTTGTTTCTTTATGAAATATGTTGTTTCCAAATTCACATATCACAAGTCATATATATAGTTTTTTCTTGAAATTGTGGAGATTGTGGAGATGGCATGGGATAAGGGGAATTCATATAGTTCTATTTATTTGATAAAAATTGTTTTTAAATTTAGTAGAAAATGTGTTGGAAGTTAGAGTTTCATTTTAGTATTGAGAATTTTTCTCATGAAACTTTCAATATAGGAGTTTTGATTAATTTTAAAATAATTTAGACTGACAAATTTTCAAAAAAATGAACGAAAAAAAATGAAACTTTGATTCACTAGAAAAACCACTTTCACAAAAAATTTGGTGATTTGAGTGTCCCATATACAATATCGTGAAAATCTTGTATTTAAAATGCTACATTAGTTACAATATTTTTATAATAACATCAAAATTATCAAGATGTATTTAAAATGCTACCATGTAAGCATAGGCAAGTTTTTTTTCTCTGTCATTTATTTTACTTTGCCATACCTCTTCTCATTTGTTTCATAATTTTATATAGT
Organism: Picea sitchensis; assembly: GCA_010110895.2. Classification (NCBI taxonomy): domain Eukaryota; kingdom Viridiplantae; phylum Streptophyta; class Pinopsida; order Pinales; family Pinaceae; genus Picea; species Picea sitchensis. The sequence goes on from SNQJ01S0096011.1 coordinate 30,892, forward strand.
TACATAATAATTTTATGGAATTATAAGGTACATTGCAAGACATTTTGGATTTGATTTTATATTGATACATTTCAAGACATTTTGGATCTGCTTTGCTTTATGCAAATGTTCTTAAAAGAAAGGGAATATATAAAAAAATTGAAAAAGTTTGTTTTTAAATAATGGGAGAAAATGTATGTTATTTTTAAAAGAATAAATATTATGAGATAGGAAATTTAATTATATAAAAATTTAGAAGGAATTTGTTTTAGAATAATTGGAGAAAATATATATCATTTTTAAAAGAATAGATGTAATAAGATAGAGAATTTATTTATATAAAATTTTGAAAGGAATTTGTTTTGAAATAATTGGAAAATATGTATGTCATTTTTAAAAGAATAAATATTATTAAACAAAATTCAAAATTTTGGAAAGAGGTTGTTTTAGAATAATCAAGCTCCGAGAGATCAAATCTCTGAAAGTTCAAACCTTTAACATTTCCTCGAGTTTTTCACTCTAAAAACGTTTGCACCTGGAAAGATTTGATCCCTCTCGATGCTTTATAGATTCAAAGTTAAATGGATATACAAAGGTTGTTATTCATTCAAAGTATATATTTGGCTGTGAAATTAAAAATAGAAAAAAAACAAATATTATTATTATTTTAATGTGTTACTTTACATACCCGTATGGGGTGACAAGTGGCGAAGGAGTGCCAACTGTCCCCGCACTCAGCCAAGGCTTAAATGCTGGGCGTGGCATCCACACCACCCACACTACGGATGGAGGGCCGCATTAACACCAGCTCTGCCATGGGAGGACTC
>SNQJ01S0096012.1:0-31697 GCA_010110895.2 Picea sitchensis
CTTGTCGGTTCGAGTGTTGACCTAGAGTCGAGGGGGTTGCTTCTTCTACACACGCGCACACACTTCAAAAAAAAAATTTCACCGGTTGACTGGGTAGAGGTCCTTAGCTAGGAGGGGTGTTACATTTAGGGTTTAGGACTGTCGCTACTAGAAGTAGTGTGCTTGTTGTTTCAATTTTAGTGTCTCAAAGGGTGCGGCGAATGATGAAGTTTTGGCGATGTCGTTAATTACTTAAAACTACATATGGACATCCTTCTTATTCACTGTTCTTTTGTTTTAATGAAATAAACAGTATATTACTTGAACTGAGCTAGACAATTAGATGCATTGTATTATACAACTAGAGACACTGCAGGATGGCCTCTTTTGCCAGTATTATTTTCCCCTACGAAGAATAATCCATACTGAAATCCAATGATCTGCGTAGAGCATCTAACGCCAACCAGATTTACAGTAGGTAACAAATTTACAAAACGGATCTAATACACACCAGGAATTACACACAGTGAGCATGCAGAGTTCGGTAGCATGAGTAATGTCCTGAAAACATAGCAGACCATTTGAATAGGTTATTCAATGTACTACACTACAAAATTAATGAGTGGGAAATCAAACACCATAACTAACAACAATTTCACATAAGAGCATTTTCGTTGAACACCCAAGAAGGAACAAGAAAAATTTTCACAAGCAAAGTTTCCCTTTCGCTATCCCATACAGAAAACATAGAGTGATTGTTTCAAGCTTGAACTGAACCATAAATCATTGAATCCACCCTTGCGCACTAGGTTGAACTCACTGTTGTCTGCCTCTGAAATTGTGTGAGGGTGCACCTCTGTGATTGTTGTTACGCCCTCCCTCTGCAACTATTTAAAAATCGCCCATTCAGCCCCTGCCAGCCGTGAGAAGGTCGTATCGCATTCACCCCTGCAAATTTTGATTTAAGAATTGTATATAATCACCCATGCAATAGCGTGATGTACGGTCGTGACAGGGATTCTCTAGACTCTGTCAGGACAACCTGCCATTGTTTCGTGATTTTCTGGCATGCGTGCAACAGTTGCCATTTCGACATTATGGCTTGCACCCACCGTCGTCAGTTCATCTTAGTATAAACACCGAGAGAGGATTAATTTCCAAATATGCCTTCAAGGTACAATTTAGAATGCTTTCTTCGATCATTGAAATTGAAAAAATTTATTCACCTCCATTTTGTTTTCTACCGTTGAAACAACTAAATCGTTTGTTCAAAAAAAATAAAACATCTTATTTGTTTCTGTTTTGTGAAGGNTTTTTTTTTTTAAGTCAAGTTATGGTACTTGAATATCACTATATTTTAGTTGTATTATTTCAAATGGAATTCATCTTTTTTTAAGTCAAGTTATGGTACTTGAATATCATCATGCAGTAAGCTAATTAGTAATGTATTTTTTTTTTATCATATAGTTGAATGATTATTAGTATATTATCTAACAGTTAAAATTAAAATTAATATTGTAGTTTTATTTGTTATTTGATAACATCTAAAATATATGGTAAGTGTAATTTGTTGCAAGGTTTTCGTAATATAAAATGTGAAGTGGTTATCATGTATGATAAAGGTTATTGTAGTTTTGTGGTTATTCGATAACATATAAGATGTATTGTAATTGCAAATCATGGCAAGGTTATTGTGATGTAAGTTGTACGGTTGTTATTATTTTACGATAAGGTATTTATGCGCAAAGCTAAAACAAGCCAGTATTAATGCCAGAGACATTACCCTTAACCACCAGCGAATGCTCTTGATATCGAAGATGTTTGTTAATGTCCTTTAATTCTGGATTTAGATTATGCCTTGATGCCTTTATGCACTTGGGCCATGCGAAGACGGGCTCGTCAGGGAGGATGGAATAGACTCTGTCAATTACCCTGCTTGCTGTATAAATTGTCATAGTCTTGAAATTTGATTAAAAGTACACCTCCCATGCAATACCGTAATGAGTAATTTAATGAGTTATTATTGATTCACTGTCACCAACTGCCTTAATGTAGATAACCTTGTTGACTGCAATCTTGATGGTTATCTTTTTATCATTGGTTTAGTAGGCTTGGTCTTATTGTGTCCGGCGGGATGTAGACACCTCCATGTTCCTCAGAACAGTCGCCAGCCCTGAGACCTTAAATGGTTAAAATCGATGGGAACCTTGGCTTGAGCATTGCTTATGTGTCTTGGAGGTCCTAACCATTGCAGGGTAGGACGGGCAGGTAGTCTGTCTTATTTATTTGTCGATTGATGGTCATCCTTGCATGCAGATACTTGATGTGCATCTTAGGTCGTCATGTTGTGTTCATCGTTGTATGCATCTTGTTCGTCATCGGGTGGCAACGCAGAGTCGAATTTGTTTATTACCCTTGTACACACGTGCACACATTGTTTTTGCACTTTCTTAAAAAAGAAATTTACTTGTCAAGAGGTTCGTCGTCGTAACGAGGAGGATCGTTACAAAGTAGCTCGAGCACTAACAACAGTTCGAGCGAAGAATGATGACCAATATATTTGGATATCAATGCAAGATGCAATTGCATTTTTTTAAATAAGTGTTTGTGAAAATCATACATTTTTGTTTAATGTAATGGACAAAGTGTCCCAATTGAAAGACAATTGGTTACTGATAAGTGTCTCATTTTGTATGACAAAGGCCCTCTTATTCATATAATAAAATATGTTTTAATTTATTCCATTGTGTTGTGCAATGTCGTTGTGAAATGTTACATCACTAATTAAATATATGGATGACTAAATATTATAATGAAGAAATGCAAAATCTGATGATATAACAAATTAATCCAAACATCATATCCAAATTCACTAATCAAAATATATGATATAGTAAGTTTTTTGATAAATAATGGAATTAAAAAATAACAAAAATTTCACTATCAAAGGTCGATGTTTCTCAATGTATTTTAATTATTAATCTCACTGGTGTGTTTAATATTACAACAAATCGGTGCATTTCATAAGAAATGTGCACCTATAATTTTATGTAATCAATTATCATTGGTTTCAATATTTATTTAAAACCACAAAACTACATTAAAAAATTGGCCTTCGGTGTGTTTAGCATATATGAAGCACCTGTGCATTTTTGTTATTAATATGCATCGGCTTTTGTTTTATTGATAATAAATGACACTTGTTTGTTACTAAAGAGAACTAGTGCTTTCTATTTTTAATGCATTGGGATTTTGTTTCCAGCTAACGCACTGATGCATATTATTTTATACAACATTGGTACCTTCTTATTAATAAAGCATCCGTGCATTCTAAGCAGAAATCCCTGGTGTGTTTTACTTTTAAAGCCCCGATGCTTATAAGACAAATGCATTGGTGCTTAAATATTTTACTGCCTCGGTGCTTGACATTAAGTGTACAACAATGGTACGGTACGTGTATGTATGCACCAATTCTTGTACCTCATAAAAACACACCGATTTTTAAACATATGCTAACACCCCCGGTTGCCCAAATTTTTTTAGTTATAATCAAGTTTCGTTATAGTATCCTCAAAAACATCCACTATCAAAAACATATGTTGTAGCGGAGGTTTTTTTGACATTTTTTGCCAATTTTGTAACACTAGAAACCTCCATTATAACCTTCGCTAAAAGGTCTTTTCCTTGTAGTGATTGCAATATTTTGCAGGAAGGATTTGTGTTGTGCATTTTGGCATCGACAATATGGTGTATGCCCAGTGGTTTTCCTCCATGTGGTATGCTAAGCCCAAAGTGCCTTTGGAAGCCTATCTACCCAGTCTCGGTGGTGTAGCTTAATAGTTTTGGTCAATATGGCTTCAAGAACTTTATATGTGGACTCCACCTACCCATTTCCTTGTGGATGGTAGGGGGTGACTTTTGATGCTTAATCTTGTATTTTTCTATGATATTCTGAACAAGCTTTGATTTGAATTGAGTCCCTTGATCTGTTAAAATTTCTCTTGGGGCACCAAAATGAGTAAATATGTCCTTAAATTGAAAAACTCCAACAAATTGTTCATTAGAATGAGAAAGAGGTTTAGCCTCTACCCATTTAGTGAAATAATTAGTCCAAAGAAGAATATACCTTTTATTTCTAGACATTGGAAAAATAGGCCCTACAAAATCTAAGGCCCATGTTTTCAATGGTTCTATGAATATATGGGTTTGTAGAGGAATTTAGTTTTCTTGCACATGTCTACCCATCCTCTAGAAACTGTCATAGCTTCTAACGTATTTCTTGGCATCTCTAAAAAGAGTGGGCCAATAATACCCTAGATGAAGGACTTTATATGTAATTCTTTTGTCAACAAAATTTCCTCCACATGGTTCATCGTGGCATGCCTTTAATATGTCAAATACTTCATCCTCTCATACACACCTCTGAACGATAAGATCAGGTCCAGTACGAAAGAGTTCTCCACCAATCCATGAGTAAGTGGAACTAAGTTTGATGTTCTTTTGCTTATCCTTTGTGGAAGTATGTTGAGGTAATTTTCATGTAGCTATATAATTCACAATATCCGCAAACCAAGGAGATTTAGTAGATATTGTGAAAAGATGCTCATCAGGGAAATTATCATTAATAGGAATTAATTAACCCTCATTATGAATCCTGGAAAGAAACTCTGCAACAACATTCTCCTTACCATGTATATCTAATATAGTGATATAGAATTCTTGTAAGAAAAGAAGCCACCTCGTAACCTTGTCATTAGTGATTGGTTTGTTCATTAAGTATCTAATTGTTAAATGATCAGTGTGGATGAATATCTCATATTATGTGATGTAGTTCCTAAATTTGTTGATGGCATGAACTGCTGCAAGGAACTCTTTTTCTATAACTATATAACTCAATTCAAGGGGTGTCATGTTTTTACTCACAAAATCGATGGCATAATATAATTGATTCTCATTTTTTCCTAACACTGCTCCTAAATATATGTTAGAGGCATCTATATATATATGAAATGGAAGGGACCAATTTTTCCCTCGTGAAACTGGAGCTACATAAATTTTCTCTTTCAAAGTTTCTAAAGGAGTTTGGCATGGAATGTTCAAAAAAATTCATTAGTTTTAGTAAGAAGTTTGAATGATGGAGATGCAATTTTTCATGAAATTTTCAATCACTCGTCTATAGTAACTAGCATGTCTTATGAAACGTTTTCCATTGTTTTGGGTCCTTAGCACTGGAATATTGGAAATGACTTCTATTTTGTTGGATCCACATTTATACCTACAAAAGACACACAATGACCCAAAACAATTCCTTCAGTTTGTAACATTAAACATTTGTCATTTCTTAATGCCAAATTAGTTACCTAACATATGATTAAAACCTTTTCAAGATTTTCTAATGCTTCCTTGAAAGTATTTCCATAGACAGTAAAATCGTCCATATATACTTCTACACAATCATGGATAAGGTCAAAGAAGATACCTAGTACATCATGTTGAAAAGTTGCAAGTGCATTACAAAAACCAAAAGGAAGTACTATGTAAGCGTATGTCCCCTATGGACATGTGATTGTTGTTTTGTCCTGATCCTACAAAGTTATTTATATTTGGTTATAACCACTAAATCCATCCAAAAAGGAAAATTATTTTTTACCTGGCAGTGTATCTAAAACCTTATCTATAAAAGGTAGAGGAAAATGATCCTTTAAAGTTTCTTTATTCAATTCCCTATAGTCTACACAAACACACCATTTGTCATTTTTATTATGAACAATCACTAGTGGAGACACCCATTGACTGTCAAAAATTGGATATATAAAATTGACATTAAGTAGTTTTTGCAATTCATCTTTCACAATTTCTTTCAAGAGTGGGTTCATACATCTTTGGGGCTACCTGATAGGCTTGGAATTATCCTCTATGTAAATATGATGAATAACATGTATTAGGATGGATTCCACCGATATCAGTGTATTCCCATGTGAATGGACTCGAATGTTTTTGTAACGTTTTGATTAGTTGTTGTTTTTTTTAATTTCATCAAGTTTAGAATTGATATTTAAAGTTTTTCCTTGAAAAATTTCAACAACTACATTACTTGATTCTGGTATTGATTTGACAAAATACATTGAGCTTGAAAGTATTGCTAAAGTATCCAAAGTACAATTTTCTTGAAAATATTTGTCCACGATATGTTTATGATCAAAAGCATGTTGCCCCTATGATATTGAGTAAAATTGGGATTATTAATAAGATTGATAATTTGATTTTCCTTTATATCATTCTTTAGATTCATAACTTGGTTAATAGTTAAAATTGGTTGCATTGTTTCCTCATTATCATTTGTATCTTGAAAGCATTGTGTAAATTTAGATTCAATTAAATCTTTAGAAGGTGTATATAGATTAAATTTCTTTACTAAATCTCTATGTGCAATTATCACATCCTCTGATCTACAATTGATGAAAGCATCAATTATATCTAACCAAGGCCTCCCTAATATTAATGGGTGCCCTCCTAAGTTAGATTTCGGTTGTAAAACCATGAAATCTACAGGGTACACCTAGGAATCCAAGGAGATTATTATATCCTCTAATACACCTTTTTTCTTTATTGTTGATGTATCAGCTAATTGTAAAACTGTGGGTGTATTGTGGAGATTACACAATTTTAATTTATCCATGGTACCTTTTGTCATTACATTTATTGTTTCTCCTAAATCTATTTATGTGTTTTAAATTGCAAGATTCTTGATGTGGATTTTTACAATGGGGATGTGGATGTGTTTTAAATCAAAATATTTTTGCATATAGATTTTACATGACATAAGGTCTGCCAGTTTACCAATAACTTGCACTATTTGTGGGTCTTTATTTTTCCTTCATATTTTCTTTATACACAATTTTTTTACTATCTTAGCATAAATTGGAATGTCTTTGATTTCTTGCAATAATGGAATTTTGATACAAACATTCTTTAACTCGTCTAATAAATCATATCCTAATTTAGTAATTTGATTCTCTAATGCCAACCTTTCTAGAAAAGTTGGAGTATCAGATTATTGTGTTTGATTTATTACAAATGAATAGGTTTGATTTATTGAATTTGTACTATCATTGTTGTTTATTTGGTTAAGAGTTTCCTCCTCTATAGGTTCTTGAAAAATAATAGGTGCATCTTGATGAAGTACTTTTCTTGATCTAAGATGAATATCATTTATACCAAGAGAAGTAATAATATAAGTGGGAAACTTTTGTATCTCAACATTGTAACCATGTTGTGCTACTTTATTATTGGGGTTAGAAATGGTTTGTAAAAGTATTTGGGTTGGTCTTGGAGTCTAGTTTGATGGTAATTGAAGTTGTTGTGGTTGTGATATTTGTAGTTATGGTGGCTAATTGGAATATGGTTGTTGGACTTGTGGAAGATACTAGTTTTGTGTACGGTATTGGGTGTATTGTTGTTGCATAGGATAAGGTGGAGTGGTCGTGGGATCATAGGCATATCCTCACCAACCTTGTTGCCAAGGTTGGTTTTTGGCTTGTTGTGGTTCCCATTCTTTTTAAGGCATAGCAATGGTCCAATTTTGTTGGGGGTATTATTGAGAAAAAAAAGGATAAAATTATTGAAGGGGATCTTGAGATATACTTGAATTCCTTGATTTCCAAGGCCTTTCTTGTGCAACAAAACATAACTACTCTATATCTCCTTGAGTTCCCTGGTAAGAAGCTTTGAGTTCCAGTGAAGATGGGTAGTTTTTTGTAGCTTGATTATATGAAAATATTCCACAAAGATAAATGTTATGTAAAGGACATTCTTTTAAAGGATGCATTTTTCTACATTTTGGAGAATAAATAGTTAATAAATCCTCTATCTCTTTCTTTTGATTAATTTTCAACGTGTTTAATTGAGAACCAAGAGTATAAAGAATGTTTGTTTTAAAATTGTCCAATGTATTTCCAATATATTCTCTACTTACCCCACCAATGGTTTATTTGTTGACCCTAGAGATAGAATCGCTAGGTCCCTTACCATATTTGGACTTTCCCTGGGATATATGCTTGCATAAGTCACAAATTTCTGGATAGGTTAGGTGAGAAATATCTCCTTTACCCATTAAATTTAACACATCAATCCATTCATCTCTAATTCCCCTAAGTAAAATGACTTGTAGAGTATCTAAATCTAGATGATTATGTGTTTCTCTTTTAATCGTATAATTAAATCTTAAATCTTTCTAAATAATATTCAAGTATGTCTTCTTCTTTTTGTGTCATTTTAAAGATTTCCTCTCTCATTCATCTATTTATATAATAATCATGATATTTTACCAGGAATATTTTTCTCATCTCATCCCCTTTTTTATAGCATTTGTTCCCAATCCCATAAACCAACATAATGAAACATCCTTAAGACTATCTAGAAACAACTTCAATTTTTCAGCGTTAGAAGAATAATCATACTTGTGACATAACACGTAAAATTCGAAAAGGAAAGTTTGGGGGTATTTGGTTATCATACCATGAAAGTTGGGAAATGTTAACGGTGGTATGTTCTTTATTTGGACTGCAACTATTGGATCCAATATTGGAAATATGAATTCATCATGAATAGTTGATTTACATGTTTCCTCTAGCCTCTCTTNTTTCTAAATAATATTCAAGTATGTCTTCTTCTTTTTGTGTCATTTTAAAGATTTCCTCTCTCATTCATCTATTTATATAATAATCATGATATTTTACCAGGAATATTTTTCTCATCTCATCCCCTTTTTTATAGCATTTGTTCCCAATCCCATAAACCAACATAATGAAACATCCTTAAGACTATCTAGAAACAACTTCAATTTTTCAGCGTTAGAAGAATAATCATACTTGTGACATAACACGTAAAATTCGAAAAGGAAAGTTTGGGGGTATTTGGTTATCATACCATGAAAGTTGGGAAATGTTAACGGTGGTATGTTCTTTATTTGGACTGCAACTATTGGATCCAATATTGGAAATATGAATTCATCATGAATAGTTGATTTACATGTTTCCTCTAGCCTCTCTTATTGTTCTTCCTCTCCACCTCTAGGTCATATTTCTTCTTCTCGATCACAAAATATTCCTGACATGTTGTATTCTCCAAGATGCACAAAGTCTTCTGATGTAACAAAGAATTTTGGTTCTTCAATGGGGTTTTTTGGAAATACAATTTCATGCTAACCACTAAGTAATTATTCTTCTGGAGGTTCAATGGGAAGTATGACATCTTATTGTGAGATTGATGGAACTTTTACTGATTTAGAACTACCCTCTCCAACTTTTCCTTTGCCTTTTTTTTTGTGTGGTGAAAATTTGTCTTGTTCGTCCTCCTCTTGTAGTTCTACCTACATAAGGGTTAGTTGATGGTGTGGCTCTTACACTACCACGTGATGGACTGGGTGAACTAGTGTTTGGTGTACTTCTACTGCTATTAAATCTACCTCTATTATCTCTATGCCTACTCATTCATTCTACTTATCATAATTTTAAATTTTTGAAGAGATATCTTCTATAGCCCTACTTATAGAGAATGCACAGGTTCTTAACTCTTATCTTATCATCTCTCTTCCCATGCATTCATTCCTATGTGCATATAAAATAAATAAAAACTAAATTGCTCTTTGCATGTCCCCAACAATGGCGCCAAAAATGTCAATTAGTCCAATTAGTTGAACTCTACTACATTAAATTATCAACCTAGGTATCATAAACTGATGAATTTCAATGGAAAATATATGTAAGTACTAGTTCTAATCTATATAATCATGCATAGGGAAAAAGTATTCACCGCTTTAGCTACAGAAATAAATTTTTGTTTAGTAGTAGGAATAACATAGTAATGATAAACATGCAAGAAATTTTTTAAAAGAATCCAAAGATAATTCTAATATTTAAGACCACCAATCTACTGGAATTTTATAACATTTTTTCAATCATTTTAGCAATGAAATTTCTTTTTGATCATAACACTCAATTATTCAATGGAGGGCTACCACAATAGTTACCTTTCTGTAAACAATAATGAATAATTTTGCATAAAGAAAACAAGAAAATTAAGAAATAACACAACTGGATAAGACAAAACACAATACCAACAATGATAAAGCAAGTGAAATAGTGTTCTCCTCCTCAAGGGGGGATCCTATCTTAGGGAAAACTATTTGAAGAAGTCGTATAAAACTAAACTCTTACACACATAATTAACAATTCATACAAGAGAACAGGAACCAGAGCTTTGTATTAACATCGAAAGTGTATACAAAAATTTGATATTAACAAAGAATAATAATAATAATCGTCCCTCTAAGGATCTAATTGCACATATTTATACAATAGAAACAAGATCACTCGAATCCAAATTATAAGGATCTCACAAATAATTTGTATCAAATTACATATGCGCAGATGTAAAATAGGATCTAAATCTTTCGTGGGAATATAGATTGAGATTTATCTTCCACATATTAGAGAAATTCATGAAAAAATGCATGAATTTTTGTGATACAATCTCATTCCTTTTTCGTGCATTGTTATGATGAAATCGGGTTGTGAACTATACCACATGTATGCATTGACTAGCAAGTTTGACTTTTCTTCTTCTCTGAGTTGGAAGATCCATGGGCTATGCTAACAGGTAGATAAGCTTCATGGAACATTTTGACACCTTCCAGATGTCGGGGTTCAATCTAGGGTTGATCGTATCCCTATGGAACAACAAATTCACTACAGAAACTTGTCTTAGTAATTTAGGTTGCATAACTGTATTATGAGTTGCTACAGAATCGAGAGATTTTGTAGCTACTCATTACAATAGTAGTTAATTAAATCATTAAATGCACAAAAAAGAATGGAATTAAGTATAAAAGTGCACAATTTACCTTTTATCTTATTCAATGCACATATTTTGTAGTTGATTATGATTTTAGGGAAAAAAGGAGTGAAATAGGATATAACTTAGGCATATATATAGCCTTTTGGATGGAGGTATAAGATATAAATGTGAAAAAATGAGTTTGTGTTGAGGACTTAACAACAACACAACAACAATATTTTGAATAGATTAACAACAATTTATTTATAGCTCCAGTGTTCATGCTACTTGATTTACATCATCCATTTGAAACCGATACCAATATTTCAGATTATTCTATGGACACGGTGATCACTCATGCAGGCCACCCAATAGCATTCCATTCAATAAAAATGTTTGATACTATTTGTAAGTACTTGAATTATGAAATGGAATCATATTCCATTGTACATGCACTTAATCAATGGATACATTACATTCTAGGAAAAGAAAGGGCCATTCATACAAACAACAAGCCTTTATAGTTTTTTCCTCCATAGTCTAAGTTATACACTAAAAAACAACTCAAATGCCTTAGTTACCTATAACAATTCCAGTTAGTGGTAATTAAGCATAGGAAATTAAAATCCAACATAGAAATTGATTATCTTATCTAACCGCAAATCATTTCGATGCTTATAATGTTTAGTATGCATGGATATGACACCTTTACTTGGCCTCAACTATATAAAGATGAAACAAATTTATCCTCTATGTATCACCAACTCTAGATAGGTCAACCAATTGATATTGATCACCACTTGAAGGATAAATTACTTTACAAGCTAGGACAAATTTGTGTATCTTTAGGTGAGCACTAACATAATCTTATCTAGGATGCACAATACAACAAAAAAACAAGTCCCTTTAGATTATCAAACACTCTTATTGTATTTAAATAATTATTTCTATCAGTCTTTAGTCAAGATATATGTTAACACACACACACACACACATATTCATGTGTTTTTTATGCCATCATCAAGCCACAAAATCACCGAAAAGGATTTTATACACCCTTTCCTATACCAAATTTACCATGGAAATCCATCTCTATAGATTTATTGACTAGATACCCTATCACCAAGCACGGATATGATGCATTCCTAGTATTCGTTGATAGATTTTTTAAACTAGATACATTACACCTTGCAAGAAGACTACAATTTCTTAGCAAACTTCTCAATTGTTCTTCAAGCATGTTTGTAAGAACCATGGTATATCAACTTCAATAGTCAATGGTTGAGACTCCATATTTGTTAGGATATTTTGGAAAACACTCTGGAAATAGATTGACACACAACTATCTATGTCGACAACATTCCATCCTTAGATGGATGGACACATTGAAGTTGTGAATCACATGGTGGTACAATTGCTTCATATGTGCAACCACAAGAATCATAGAACGTGACATGGGAGTCTTCCATATATCCATCATCATTATAACCAAGCTCACCATAGTTCAGAAAGCAAGAGTCCATTTAAAGTTTGTTATTGATTCCATCCCTTAGTGACTATCAACTTAGTCATTCAACATCGATTTCTTTTGACACAAACCATGGACAATAAGAAATAAACAAGCTAATCAAGTTCAAAGACACAGTTTGTGAGATTAAAAATAAAACACAAGAGATGTTGCATCGAGTTACTGAAAAAACTAAAGCTTGACACCACAAGTGTTGTATTCATTATTCATTCCAAATTGGGGACTCAAGTATACTTACTCTAAAGAAGGAAATATTTAGTAACCTCTATAGGAAGATGAATCCTTTGCAACATGTTCTTTTTACCATACTCAAGAAAATTGGGAAAAATTATTTTAAGCTCAACATTCCACTATACTTGGGTTTACATCCAGTATTTAATGTCAATTTTCTTTGACACTATTTTACACCCTTGTTGGAATAGATCGATTTATAGCCTGAAGATCCAGAAGACATGCATCTATATGTTCAATATCCACTTGTATTCAACATCAACGTTGGATAGAAATCATGCCATATAAGGATTCAAACCATTCCCTTGTTTCATGTGGCCGAAGTGGGAAGACTCTGAGCATAAATAAAGTGGTACACTACCATTTAGTTGGACTGAAAGTTTCCTCAATTGTATAAGCAGGTAATGGGGACCATTGTCAACTAAGGGGGAAGGTCTTATTTGTTCCAATACATTATTGGAATTCATCGAATAAAACCTAGTCTTAGTCAATTATTTGGTCAAAACTTAGTGTCAAATCCTCACAATAGATCCTCAACTGAGTTGACTCACACATTCCTTGACTTAGTCAACTCATGCATCCTTTGACAAGGATCGTCACTTATTCTATGTGTCCATTAGTGAGGATGAATTACCACATGTAAAATGACATCATGAGTAGTCAATAGACACCATGCAAGCACCATTGATGTGGAAGTGCATGTCTTCTTATCTTCTTCCTTTAATCAATAGAAAGTAAGAAGTCATTTGTTCTTCTAATTAGTTATGTAAGTGTCTTGTAACTAAAATATAGATGGTAAGGCACCCAAACATTACTCAAGAATGTGTAAATGTATGTAATCATGACTAGAAATGAGTTCTCTAAATTTTCTCATTTCAACCTACCTTTCTTTGTCATTGCAATTGAGTTCATTGACTCATTACACCTATGTTTAGTGTATTTATTGTAGAAATAGAATACCAACATTATCAAGTGGCTGATCAATACACTAGATGTTTTCCCTTTAGTTTCTTTGTTATCAATTCTTGGCTTACATCTTCATGTGATTGGTATTGTTGTTCATTGCTTTTAGTCAATTATATTTGAATACTTATTTCCTATTTTTCCTAAACAATCTAGGTTTATATGCTTCTTCCATAATGTTTCTTCCTTTAGTTAGTCAACTATGTTGTCACCCCTATGTCTCCCCTAGGCACAACAGATCATTGCTATTGTTGTAACCTAGGTCTGCACCCCTACCTCTCCTCTCTCTTTTCCCCATGCCTTCATCAATTTTTCCTCTTCTGGTTGGTTAAGTCAGTTTTCCATTACTGAGTGACTTGGTTCTTATTCGTTTCTTTCTTGATTGAGTCTTTGTGCATTTTTGTTTCTATTGTTTCTTGAAGGATAATTACATGTCGTATTTGGTTCAAAATGCTTGTCATCATGTTTTCCATTGATTGAGCTCACAACAAGTCGTCCAAGTTTCTGTGTGCATAGGAAATGCCCATGGACAAATGCAACAATCCAGAGTGGTCCATTTCAGGCTAAGATTGTGGGAACAAATAGATTAAATTTTGACAGTGGAGATCTATCAAGCTAATCAGATCGATGGTTTTTATGCATTCGGAGTGTCGAAATTGTGCGGGTTTAACATCAAGAGCCAAAGAACTGAAGAGTTGAAGGCCTGAAGAGACGAAGAGCCAAAGTCCCAATGATCTGAAGAGTCGAAGTCCCGAAGAGCCAAAGATCCAAAGTTCTGAAGTTACGAAGTGAATCTTGAACATCAATCAATAAGGAAACGTGGAGGTAGATCTTTCACTTCGGAGACTTAACACTACGGGAGATTTCCAAGCACAACATTTACAAACTCCTGAAGCCCAAACTCCTAAAGTGGTTACGGATCATTGATCTCAAATCAACCATCACCGTTGATCCTTGCAACAGGTAAGGAAGGAATATTACTTAAATCATAGATTGCAACACAATCAATGGCCACAATTCATTGCGGGGACATAATCTTCTCAGACATTAATTTTCTAGAGTGTTCCCACAATTGAAACCATGGTATTGTTGAAAGGGTATGTGGCATCTTGTAGGTGATTGCGGGACCAAAAGCAGTGTGGACCCAAACCACCCTTGAAAACTTCCACAATCATGGTCTTATATGACATCATGTCACAATGTCACCTCCACTCACCTCCACTCACACTCTCACTACCGCTCAATTTTCACCACATGTTCCCCTGACCACTCCCCATATCATCTATCACCTCCATGCATCATGTCTTCTTATTGGCCACTCATCTCCATGTATTTCTATTCATGACCAGGTAATTAAGGTGAAAGTGAGGATAAGGGTCAGTTATAGTCGAGACAAAGTGTGCTTAGCTTCTGAAAGCTTGGACACAGACAGAGAGTTAAGTCTCAGTCACAAGTCGACGTATATTGGTTCTAGAACACTTCAGCATACTACCTCTTCCTCAAGAAGAGATCTGCTCATGCAACCAGTTGTCTCCAGTGGCCTCCAACAACTCACAGTCATGTCAGTACTCGACACAGAGCTCTGTTTTGTCACTCCAAGGCATGTTCTCTTCCAATTCAGTTCCTCCAATGCATGCATCAATTCTGTCTTAGAGATAATGGTAGTTTTTAGTTGATTAATTCTAGCATTTTCTTAGATTAGATACAAGAGTGGTCTTTTGTGTGTGATAAGAACCACTCTTGATGATTAAGTCCAGTGTCTTACTGAATTTAATAATTTGTTCTACAAATAGTTACCTAAATTAGGTCTCAGTCCCCTAAGGATGAGAACCTCTGCAGCTCTGTTAAATAGTGGTGTCTTTGAATGTTTTGGGGGGTCAGATTTTTTTGGGAAAGAATAACACTACATCAGACCAGTTGGACCCATTCTATGCATGGATTAAAGATCTCTACCAGTGAACATACCCTTGATGACAATGTTTTGTTCAAATATTCATGTGTTTTTATTCTTATCTTGAATACAGTTTTTGATTTGGTACATTTCATTTCCTTTCAGCTATTGTATAACTTATTTTTACTGATATGCAACCTGTCAAACAACTAATGCTTTGGTAAAGATTTTTTTTATTTGCAACATGTGGGAGTAATTGTGTTTTTGATACATGTTTAATGTCTTGAAATAATATTTTAAGTATTGAACTTCTTGCAACAGATTATTCATTGAGTAGTTTATTGTTTCCCTTTGTTTTCTATTATTTCACTGTTCTGTCATTAGTGTGCCACCAACCAAGGAGGAACTTCATCCGTATCAATCTTCCAACCCAACCTTTATTTTGTCTTAATAGAATAACCCTCTGACCAACCAACAAAAAATTAAAAGAAACAATCATTCTAAACTGATAGGTGGCCAATCTTCCCCCTTTAACAGTCAAGTGCAGACCTTAGGACCAACATCTTCTGACATCATTATCGGGGAACAGATTAACGAAATATCTTTCCCTTGGAGAAAAACAATGATCAAATCTGATCTTTCATGGTGAACGAAGACCAGACACATTCAGACTGCATATCATTCACCCGATGACTCCATGGTTAAAGAATCCAATGGCGACTCCACAATTTTAAGAAGTCATATTTTCAGATGGAACTCATCTTGGCTCAGAGGTTTTCTCCATTAAATTTATCAGTTGTTCCTGGTTTTCCAAATGTTGTTCCTACTATAGATGAGTGGGGTGATTTTTTCCCACATTTAGAGAACATAAAGATGACAACCATGCCGAGCATTTGCTTGCATTTCATGAACTCATGCATCAATGGGGAATACATCATGAGGATGTATTACTGAAGATTTTCATGTACTCATTAGAGGGATATTCTCATGAGTGGTATCGATCCTTTCCCCTTGCTATAATCTCCTCCCTGGAACAGTTCCATGCTACATTTAGTAAGCATTGTAAAAGGTTTCTTCCAGCTGATTTACTTTTTGAGAACTGCTGTGAAGAATTTCAATCTCATATTCAATAGTCACTTATTATTTCTTTTAGTAGTGAAAATAAAGAGGAATTTTCCGTTGAGGAAGTGGAGGAATATTTGGTTGCATATGAGTCTTCTTCTGATCCTTTAATTCAAAAAGATGATGTTGGAAATTACATTAATTATGAAATTGATGATAACAAGGCTTTCGATATATCTTGCATTATTCTAGGTGACTCAGATAGTCATTGTTATGATACATATCTTGTTCTATGTTCTCATAAATATTTGATTAACTATGAGGAAAGTGATGTTGAAGGTCATGGGCAAGTTTTTCCCCTTCCTTCTAAAATTGTTGAGAAACAGGAAATCTATAAGTCTGAAGATGACATTCTAGATCTAGAATGAGGAAAAACCAGCAATGCAGAAGACACACTCATTCATTTCAAACAACAAGATGAGCAATATGAGGAGTATTTTGCTGCCCTTTATGGTTGTGAATGAGATGACTTTCATGAGCCTTTTCAACGAGGACATGAAAAACTCAGTCTTGTCTATAATGCATATCTTACACAACAACAACTTTGTCCTCTCAACCAGTTGGAGGCTCTTCATGAGTTTCAAGACCCAATAGCAAGATGGATGGATTCTTATTTTTCCAAAATACCAAAGGTTGGAAGTTTTAGCATGATCATCATTTGAAACTATAAGTACCAAATGCCTGCCAAATTTTTGTCACATTTGATATATCCTCTTTGGAATATTCTAAATAGTGACCTACATAGAGTTACGGTTCTTATTCAAATGTTTTCTTGGTTTCATTGGAAGTGGAATTACACATGTGTAATAACCTCGTCATTAATACAACAACCGATACGTCATGCAATATTTATTTATTTTTGTATTACCAAGGAACTTTTTGGGTTTTATTACATTTATCAACGCAAGAAGTCAAAGGTCCAGCGACTAATCATTTCCTTGACCCTTTTAATGCGCGCAAGAGACACTGAATATAAAAACCACATTCCACCCCTTTAATTTCCTAACGGTCTAGATAGGTTTAGATTAACGATCTTACCATCATAACAACTATGTTGGGCACAACCTATCCAACAACAATTTGGAAATTAAATTATATATCATCACGCAGCATATAAATTTCCTCCTTCATACACAAGCAATGTCTCGTATAAACATAATGACATATGATTTCCTCCTTCATGCAATAAGCAATGTCACATAGCAACATATAATTTTTCATGCATAAAACAGTGTCACTTATAATCATGATAACATAATTTCCTCTTTCATAAAATAAGCAATGTCACATATAACCTATAATGTTCCATACATAACACATTGTCACATACATCCTAAAATCTTCCATACATAAAGCAATGTCACCTACAATCATAATAACATCACCCCTAAATGACAACATAAATGAATTTATCAAATCCCCTTTAATTTCCTAACGGTCTAGATAGGTTTAGATTAACGATCTTACCATCATAACAACTATGTTGGGCACAACCTATCCAACAACAATTTGGAAATTAAATTATATATCATCACGCAGCATATAAATTTCCTCCTTCATACACAAGCAATGTCTCGTATAAACATAATGACATATGATTTCCTCCTTCATGCAATAAGCAATGTCACATAACAACATATAATTTTTCATGCATAAAACAGTGTCACTTATAATCATGATAACATAATTTCCTCTTTCATAAAATAAGCAATGTCACATAACCTATAATGTTCCATACATAACACATTGTCACATACATCCTAAAATCTTCCATACATAAAGCAATGTCACACAAAATCATAGTAACATCACCCTAAATGACAAATATAAATGAATTTATCAAAATGCCATCATGATTGAAATGACAGGATGTAACCATTATCATATTGAAAAGATACATTTTAAATCATCATAGTTAACACCACCTAAAATAACAACATACTAGAATATATCGATATGCCATCATAATTGCAATTACAAGGGATAGCATTTCAACGCTTATTGAGCCTACTTAAGTATTGGTATAAGACTTAATAATATATTAAATAATAACTTCTAAAACTTGATGACATATTAATTAACAATATCCAAAACTTAATGATATGTTAGAACAACATCTAAAGCTTGAAGACATATTAATTACCCATGTCAAAACTTAATGACATATTAATTAACAATATCTAAAACTCGAAGACATATTAAATAACCATCTCTAAAACTTAATAACAATCTCTAAAACTTAATGACATATTAAATAACAATTCTAAAACTTAATGACATCAAATTCTTATTGATGTTGAGTATATCCCAAATAATAATCTACCATTGCATCTAAACGAAGATAATAATTACAATGAGGCTTTTTAACAACAGTACTAAACGCAAGGGAGACCTATATAAGAGGAGTAAAATCAGCTAAGATAACAACAACATAACTGACATGATTAGGTATCCGGAATGGTTTATATTTAAAATACTTTAGATCCAAATCGTCACAAGTCATTCTACAACGCTGAGTCATCAACGAGTATGACACCGCCTATGTCACGAGATATCCCACAGGGAAATCCACGGGTTCAAACATGTGCACAACGTAAAATTTTAAATTTTAAATTTTTGCTTTGCCAAGACACATAGCACGCTGAAACTAAAGTAGTCGGTCAGATTGTAACTAAGACAGAGCTGCATGGATAAGTTCGATGTCTCTTTGGCAACCATCAATTAGCATATGTTAAAATAATAATAACACCGCCTAAATTAACGGAAGGGATTTTGTTGATTAAAGACTAAATCCGGTAGCTATATCCATGCCAGCGCACTGTGCCTTACCAGGAATTCCAGGATTCTAACAGTCAAACTCCAGTTCTGGAAGAGGTAACGTAAGAAGCCGGAAACTGCCAGCGCAGGCCGTGAATGGAGGTTTAAGGAGGTACACCATCTAATCGATTCCTATCTGCTAGAACCCTCGGGTGGCTCACACGAAATTTGACAGGTGTTCCAAATGAAACCGACTGCATGGATTTGCCAGACATGCAATACAAGAGATGATCAATAAAAGACCACCGCAGGAACCGTTCCAAATAAACCCTCATACTACTGTGGTTACCTAAGATCCGCAAATATCACCACCGTCAAGGCTACAATTCAAGCGATGTCGACTTCCGTATTAACTTCCGTCATTGCTAGTGTGAGCGACAGTGAACATGCCTCCCAGAAGTCTCTAAGGTTTGGCGAATGATTCAGAGTTCGTGATTGGCAAAAGGATGAACAGAGTAGAGCTGCTACTACTGGTCTATCAAGGAAAGGGATTGATTCGACTGCGGGCACCTCTCATTTAATCGCATGTATAGTCCCCAGTCTAAAGCAGACTCTATCGAGCCCCTATTTGGGAGGCAGGAGAGATTTACGCTAAATCTTAAATTGGCTCGATTTTGAGGAAATCACTAATGTGTTTTAACACCGAAGCGTACAATAATCGGGTTTATGAATCGGTACCGTGGAACTACCAATCACCCTGTTTTATCTAAACAACTAGAACTAAAAAAAACATGTAATACCTATAACGCTAAAACCACCTCAAGCGATGATAGTCTCAAGGACTGTAAAACGTGATCCAGACTGCTAGAAACGATATTGTCCAGGGTTCTTACTGAGTTGAGATGTAAGCTGCGCGTTCAATTATACCAAAAAACTCTTCGAGGGATCGAATCCTCGGCTACAAAGAACGTTTCCTAATCTGTGTGATGGTTGATACAATCACTCAATACCTAATCGCAAAATTAACCAATTTCTAAATAAAATTTTCTATATTCATCGGGCAGTATAGGGCGCCAAATCCGAAATGACTATTCTTGAACTTCTAAAACATTAGTCTCTAAAAGTTATTATCTATATATATATATACATATCCGGTGTGTGGATGTGTCGATGTTAGAATCCTCAACTTTATATGCCCCTCACGGAACTTACAAAATTCGACATCGGTGATCCCATAGAGTTCACGACAATTTCAACCAATGTACACACTCATCTTAAAGAATTTGTTTACAGAAACCAAGACGAGAATAACGATCACCCACAATATCCTCATTACTAACGTTGAATGCCGAAGGCAAAAATGCATTATAAAGGTATACATTCATCTTAAAAATTTGTTTACCCAACCATGATTAGAATTAACGAGCACCCACAATATCCACATTATTAACATTGAATGCCGAAGGTAAAAAATGCATTTTCGTAGCGGTATGCATTCATCTTTAAAAATTTGTTTTACCAAAACCATAATTTAGAATAACTAATACCCACCATATCCCTATTAATATCATTAAATGTCAGTAAAGATGCATTTCATAATTTCACAAGTTAGAACTATACCGCTGTTCTTCTCTCGCCGATGATGCTCCGTTGAGTCATTTCATACCGTGGCTCTCCCCGCTTTGTCGACCACTGGACATCACCGGTACCTCCCAGCCTAATGCTAGGGGTACTCTTCCCCCCCATTAGCCCCGAGTCAAAGGGGCCACACTGTAATCCATAAATAGAATAGCGCCTCATAGTTCAACTACTGAAATACCACCCAATCACAGCTGAGATATACCTAACTCCACACAAGCAACTGGCTGCCATGGTTCAATAAATAGATTGCTTACGCTTTCCCTTTCCCTCCTTCCTTCCTTTCCTTTCTTCTTTATAGCAATTTTGAGACCCATTAAAACCCCGAATCATTAATTTGCTTACTAATTTTTTTGTCAACCTTCTAACAGTCCCCACCGCCCAAGTGTCACACATGCCTCTCGCTCTCCAAATAAATTTCTTTTAATAATTAAAAGACTCATATTCTCTCACTTCCTAAAGATCACTTTCTTAAATTCCTCCTTAATCTACTCCTCAATTTACTCCTTAAATTACTCAAATTACTCCTCAATTTACTCCTAAATTACTCCTAAATTTACTCAAATTACTCCTTAACCACCCCTCAAATTACTCCTTAAATTACTCAAATTTCTTTAATTTTATTATTTAATCTCCTCAAGTATTTTTTTTTTTTGAACTCAGCTAACCCAGCTTTATCTTTCAATATAATTAAAATTTCTATCCTTTAATACTTCCCCAATCGTAGTACCTTTATTCCCTTCATCATTTAAAGGCCATGGATTTCACTTAATTAAATTTTCTCGCTACTTTATCCCCTTTACCTTATAAGACTTTAATTAACACCTAGTGGGGTTTTAGTTTACGCCCTTTAGGTTTTGGTAAAATCTTTCTTAGGCTTGTCACATTTAACTGATAGATGTTTTAAATTTAGGGTTTCGCTCGAAATGTACACAATTTAATTAGGGGAGTTATTCTTAAGAATCTATGGGCTTAAGGTCTTAGGGTCATTTAGTTTTCCTTCATCATCATCCAAGCGACGCGCCCTTCAGGACGCAACACGTGATCCAAGGGTGCCACTCATGAGTTTGAGTTCTTTGTGCGACGCGGCCCTTTAGATGCACCCCTGCGGTTCCAAGGGTGCTACCGAATTTGACGATTGGTAGAAATCTATAACCTCCTAGAGTCAACACCAGTCGTGAACTTGTGGGAGACTAAGGGATTCTAAGGAATAAGGCCCCGCCATTGGCCTCTTTAGAATAATCGTGAGCGACTGTCGCATTTTGCCCTCATGGCATCGTGGATCCCCTCAAACTAGGTAATCGTTAACCTACGCTCGGAACGTGAGCTTAATTATCGGCAGTCGGCCTCACGCATCGGGTCCTCCGACCAGGGTAATCGTTAACCTACAGCTCGAGCCAATGCATGAGTGCTAATAGGTTGTGGTAGGGCTGCTGCCACACCTCTCCCTCACTCTCTCTGGAACTCGTGTGTGGCCCCTTTACTCCATATGTGAGTTTGGTCGGCAAGCTATCGTCAGCCTGCATCATCAACCATCAGGTCAGATCATATCAAAACATATCATAAGAACAATAGCATATCATCAAAATGAAAACAATATCATCATAAACGGAACCACTCAATAACCCACTCCCTGACTCAATCCGGAGTCCAAGGGAGTTCCACCGATGCCTCTGCATCCTCAAGGTCCGAAACCCTGCACACTCAATGACACTGAGTCAGCAGCACCTGTCTACATCAAGGTATTAACACATCATGGCATATAACTTAACACATCATAATGAAGGAAACAGTTTTATCATCATAAAAATCCAGATCACTTGCAAGCAAGTGTCCTCAAAGAATAAGTTTTGTAAGTGCGCCAGAGCGGGATGTTACATACATGATTGAGTTGGTTTTTAGCTGAATAGAGTAGGTAGTAGGAGAATAAGCCCATAGTTCGAGCATTTAATTTTTAGTTCGCAGATTTTTTTTTTAGTGTGTTGGTTTTCAATAGCTTGTTTGAATAAGAGACTCCATAGCCCAACAAAGGAACGGAAGTGTAGTATCAGTTTTTAATTCAATAAAATTCATGGTTGAGACACAGTAGTAGATAACACAGGGCTGACAGACAAACAGAGGTAATAAATGGAAGGTAAGAGCAGTTATTTAATCTCAAGGAACCGATCTACAATTCTTAGCACCTTAGAGGGACGCGTTATCCCCAATTGGAGACAATGTTGTAGCCTAGGTCTATGCCCCTGCATCTCCTCCCTCTTTTCCCTATTCCTTCATCAATTTTTCCTCTTCTAGTTGGTTAAGTCAGTTTCCCATTACTGAGTGACTTGGTTCTTATTTGTTTCTTTCTTGATTGAGTCTTTGCCCATTTTTGTTTCTATTGTTTCTTGAAGGATAATTACATGTCGTATTTGGATCAAAATGCTTGTGATCATGTTCTCCATTGATTGAGCTCACAATAGGTCAACCAAGTTTTTGTGTGCACAAGAAACGCCGATGGACAAACGCAGCAATCTAGAGCAGTCAATTTCAGGCTCAGATTATGGAAACAGATAGGTTAACTTTTGATGGTGGAGATCCATCAGGCCAATCAGATCAACAATTTTCATGCATTCATAGTTTCAAAATCATGCAGGTTTTAACATCAAGAGTCGAAGAGTAAAAGAGATGAAGAGTTGATGTCCCAAAGAGCTGATGAGTTGAAGTCTTGAACAACTGAAGAGCTGAAATCCCGAAGAGTTGAAGAGCCAAAGTCCTGAAGTTCCGAAGTGAATCTTGACCATCCATTAGCAAGGACACGTGGAGGCAGATCTTTCACTTTGGAGGCTCAGCACTCTAGGATATTTCCAAGAACAAAATTTACAAACTCTTGAAGCCCAAACTCCCGAAGTGATTGCAGACCATTGATCTCAAATCAACCAGCATTGTTGATCCTTTCAATAGGTAAGGAAGGAATATTACTCAGATCATAGATTGTGACACAATCAATGGCCACAATTCATTGTGGGGATGTAAATGGCTTGGACATTAACTTTCTAGAGCGGTCCTGCAATTGGAACCATGGTATTGTTAGAATGGTATGTGGTATCTTGTGGGGGATTACAGGCCCAAAAGCAGTGTCGACCCAAACTACCCTCGAAAACTTCTACAATCACGTGATTGTATGACATCAGGTCACCACGTCACCTCCACTCACCACCACTCACACTCCCACTACTACTCAAATTTCTCCACCTGTTCCCCTGACCACGCCCCATATCACCTATCACCTCCACGCATACTGTCTTCCTATTGGACGCTCACCTCCACGTATTCCTCTTCACGACCAGGTCATCACAGTGAAAGAGAGGAGAAGGTTCAGTTACAGTCTATATGGAGTGCACTTATCTTATGAAATCTTAGACACAGACAAAGAGTTAAGTCTCACTCACAGTTCGACACAGATTGGTTCTAGAACACTTCAACATACTACCTCTTCCTCAAGAAGAGATCTGCTCATGCAACCAGTTGTCTCTAGTGGCCTCCAACATATCAAAGGCATGTCATTACTCAAAAAAGATCTTTGTTCTATCACTCCAAGGCCTATTTTCTGCCAATTCAGTTCCTCCAGTGCATGCATCAGTTCTGTCTCAAAGAGATTAGTAGTTTTTAGTTGATTAATTCCAGCATTTTCTTAGATTAGATACAAGAGTGGTATTTTGTGTGTGATAAGAACCACTCTTGTTGATTAAGTCTAGTGTCTTAGTGAAGTTAATAATTTTTTCTACAAACAGTTACCTAAATTAGGTCTCAGTCCCCTAAGGACAAAAACCTTTGCAACTATGTTAAATAGGGGGGTGTTTGAATGTTTTGGGGGGTCCAATTTTTTGGGGAAAGAATAACACTACATCAAACTGGTTGGACCCATTCTATGCATGGATTAAATATCTCTACCTGGTGAACATACTCTTGATGAAAATGTTTAGTTAAAATCTTCATGTGTTTTTATTCTTATCTTGAATACAAATTTTTATTTGTGCAAAGTACATTTCATTTCCTTTTAGCTATTGTATAACTTATTTTTACTGATATGAAACCTGTCAAACAACTAATTCTTTGATGAAGATTTGTTTTGCTTGCAACCTATGGGAGTAATTGTGTTTTTGATACATTTTTAATGTCTTGAAATGATATTTTAAGTATTAACTTCTTGTAGCAGATTATTCATTGAGTAGTTTGTTGTTGCCCTTTCTTTTCTATTATTTTACCAATTTTTAATTAATGTGCCACTAGCCAGGGAGGACCTTCATCCATATCATTATGCCAACCCAACCTTTCTTCTGTCTTGATAGAATAACCCTCTGACCAACCAAAAAAAAATTAAAAGAAACAATAATTATAAACTAATAGGTGGCCTAGCTTTTCCCTTCAGCAGTCAGGTGCAGACCTTAGGACCAACAGGTATCAAAGAAATTTTTCTGATAATCAATTTTTGTCAGACTATAATTATCTTGCTAAAACACTAGCTACATAGTTATCCTACCTATTCTTGTTAGACTCATTCTAAGATATAATTGTTTAATATTCCATTCCCTTCAACCTATGAGTATTTATCTGATCAAAACCCTATACCTAAGATAGCATGTGAAAGTGAAAATTGAAATCATCTCAATGAGACAAAATAACTTATAGAACTAGTACTGACTCTTCAGAGAGAATAAATGTACGGTCACTTCAATGAGATACTTGCATGAGCCGCCTTGGTATTGATTTGACTAGAAACCTGATGATACTTGCCTTCAATAGGGTTAGACCCTTTAACATACAAATGAATCTAGATATACGTAACTTAGAAGGAAATATTAATGCCAAATCAGTAGACAACTAGGTACATAAATTAGAGTCCTAATTCTCTATGAATAAAATTTTTGAGGATGATAAAGTCACTATTGCAACTTTGAAGATGTTGACTAATGTACCCTACTGGTGGGAAAATATATCAAAAAAGAAGGATGAAGATGAAGAATCCATACACACATGGAAGTAGTTTTTCAAACATGTTAGAATGGAGTTTTATCCATCCAAATATCATGAACAATAGTATAATAAATAGCAACAACTAAGGAAATGGTAAGATCTAATTTTGCATAGTTATATTAATGAATTCTACCAACTAATGTCTCAACTTGGCATTAGGGGGGAACAAAAGATACTTATTTTCAAGTATATCAGTGGATTAGATCCTTATATTAAAAAAGAAATGGAATTCCTCAACATTGGCACTCTTGTAAAAACATATCATTCTACTGTCAATATTGAGGAAAATATGAAGTTGAAAGGGAATTTATTGACCAAACCAATTGTTCAACCTATCAAAATGAAATATTACGTCATTGTTGAATTTGGGAAACTCAAATAATCTACTCAAACTATGTCACAAAAAATAGGTGGGAAGAAGTTCTTCAAGAAAGGAAGATGAAATATCCAACCTCCTATTAGAAAATAGTGTGACTATTGTTGAAGATAAATCCCCCTGCGGACAAGTGGATTCTCTCGAGGTCCCTAGACTCCTAAGACCAAGACAAAAAAATGATTAACGTGGACACTGACATCCTTTTAGATCTAGATAGGCTAATGTATGAAGAGGAAGGAGAAAAGAAGTACCTTTTTAATGGTGTTTATCCCTACACGGTTCGAGTTAAGTTTCAATCCTAAACTCGTCAACAAGCCCTGGAGACAAACAAAGATATGACCAGCTTATTACTCTACTGGGATTAGCTCAAAAATAGATCTATCTACTAGAGGCAAGTTCATGTGAGATCAAACACAGACTTGAAAGAAACATGCCAAGCATGTTATATTAATGAGAACAACAATGAAGAATACTTACAACCATAGATGTGAGTGCAGCAGCTTCATCAGGCTCTCCTTGTCCAAACCCTTTCTTAAACAGTCCACACATGGAATGTTGATGTTCCAAATGACATATCCCTCATTAGATCATAAGTTATATACTTCACAATATTTTCCATCCACTTTCACCATGAGAAGGCTCCCTTATATAGCCTTGGAGAGGCCCAACAAATTGAGATATCTTTGGGATAAGCTGAGGATTCTTCTCCTTCAGTTGAGGATCTTCCCTAAGATCATGCCTTGACCATCTATCTGAATCCAACCACCTTTAGGAATTGAGGGATTCTTCCTTGATTTTCCTCAACAAACCCAAAATGTTCTCAGAAAAGGTAGTGTTCCCCCAAAAGGGGCACCAAAGCGCTATATCACTCCCCTAAAAGGGTGCACATAGCGCCAATGCTCCATGTCAGTGTATAGGGGAGTGCTCCTCTCCAAAAATGTCTTTTAAGTGGATTTTCTAGTGGCAAAAGGTTTATAAACTTTGTTAACCCATTCCTCTTCTTCCAAATCAGTTGTTTGAGGTGTTTTAAGTGTCCTTCCGATGTCATTATAGGCACGACATAGACAGTATGGCAGTATGCTTGTTCTGAAACTTGCGACACTTGTGACCAAAATGTGACACTTGTAATATTGATAACGACAACACTAGGCCATTGTCGTAATGAGTAATTTTGATGTGTAACAGATTGCCCCCCAAAGTATGAAGTTAGAAGATGAGAATTGATAACTGAAATGCTTTGCAAACTTTCAAGCAAGGGTACGGAATCAGAGAACCTGACAGAAGCTATACATGACCATCAGACAAATGTTAAAACATGCTTCAAACCCAAGGCAGGCATACCTATGCTTGAGTGATAAAGACTTTCAAGGTATGGCCGCCATAAATACACTATAGATCCATAATTATATTGATAAAGAGATATAGCCACCGAAGATATAATGTGGATCTATATTTGCATGACCTGAATTGGTTGTAGCCACGAAGAATACACAGTGGAGCTACGAGACGTCAAGACATAGCCATGACCAATACAAAGTGGATCTATGTAACAATATATGTGTTAATGTTCAAACGAACCTCTGTCACAACCTGGGAAAAGTATGATGCAGGAGCATCGCCCATGACAAGCGAGCCAGCATGGAAGACAATGAACAGATGGACAAGGCCAGCCGAAACTTTTTGAATTTTCATACAAGATGATGCGCCAATGTATAAATGATGCATTTATGGAAAGCACCTTTTGTATATTGTATTAGACCTCGAGCCATATGCTCTTGTCTAAAGTAGATAGGAGGCATTTAATCTAGTTAATGCAAGTAGGTAGGATTTATTTCTAGATTAGACAATTTTAGATGGAAGGAGGGAAAATGGATATAGACACCCTCATTGTACCATTGTAACATTATGGGAGCAATAAGAGAAGAGCAAGCAGAGAATATTGTATGAAGAACACCCATGTACAGTCAATTGAATTAATAGAAGGAAGCCTTGATTCAAGCACATGGTTTGTGTTGTTTTCTCTGTGTATTGATGTTATGCTCAGGAATGTTTGTTTTCTTGTTATGCATTTGCTTTGTATATTCTTTGCATGTGATTTCATGTTTCAAACTGAAGTCTGAAAGGGGGAGAGAGTGAGGTTCAATTTCTTCTCTATCTGAGCCAGGAGATTCCTGCAAGGTGTGCAGGTGAATTCATCCGCTAAGAGTGCATTGTTGAAGGCTCAGTAGTTTAAATTTTGTTCCCATTCACCCAGAAGTGGAAGTGGGTTGTTGAAGCCATGCAAGGAGTGTGCAGGATGAAGAGGAAGTCTCAGTTGTGAATCTGAGCAAAGGAAATCAAAGACTATTGTTGCAGGAGTGTGCAGAGTTGGAAGGATTCAACACTTGGGGAGTTGTTGGATGATTACCGCGAGGATTGCGCATAAGTTCCTCTGAAGAATCAGAGTGGAGAAGCTCAAGAGGTATATCACCTTTGTGATATCATTAAAGGAGAGCACAGGAGGCTTGTCTCAAAGAAGTTTGAGCAGGGTTGCAAGCACAGGTGTTGGAGAGCAAGTTCTGAGAAGGAACACTTAGCCATTCTCAAGAAATCTTCGAGGAAGAGAAAACGATGGTCAGGATTCGCAGAGGAAAGTAGCAAAGTCCCGTCGATCATTAGATCTCGGGAAAGTTGCACAGGGTTTATGCCCAAGGGAACAGAGGAGGAACCTGGAGGAGACATCGGGATATTGGTGTCATCAGGTTTTCATAGGGATGAGAATCGAGATCTTGAAAGTCCTGAAATCCCAAGAAAGGATCTCAACCGTTGATCTTGGCAGGACGCGTGGTAGGAGATCTGGACGAGTCGACGTTTGGAGCATCTGGTTTTCTAGAGGCAAGAAACTCTTGCATATAGGAATCGTGATCCACAATTTCCTGACACGATCAGGGCCATTAATCAGAAGGACACGTGTCCAAGGATCCTGAAGAGTTCAGGGTTCGACATTTCGGGATTCCCGCATGCAAGGGAATCGTCGCATTAGAAATCGCGATTTTGCGATACCCGATAGAGGAGAGAGGAAGTGGTGACGTGGAGGAGAGAGTTCACACATGTATCGGGGTTCAAAAATTCAGGATTCTCGGTGACAAGAAACTCACGACAGGAGAAGTCGCGAAACCCCAAAACACGATGGTCCCACAGTCAAAGTCGTGAAGTGGAGGACAGGTGTCATCACATATCGGAGTTCGGGATTTGGAAGGGTCCGTGGATGAGTGCAGTTGAAATCATGAACTTCCAAAACGTGATTTCTCGATCATCCCAGAGTGTGGGCCATAAACGCTAGAGAGCAGGACAGGTGGCATCGGGAATCGGAGGATCGAAGATCCTGAGGGCGCAAGTTCTACGCATTTTGATTCCGCGAAGTCCAAAATTTTGATAGGGGAAAGGACTGTGGTATTATGGACCAGTAGGTCACATGTGAGAAAGGTTAGCCGGAGGGAGCTAAGGTGTGTGGAGGTACCATCGGAGATCGGGAATCGGGGATTCATGAGAGCAACGACTCACGATATCATGAGTGGTGATTTCCCAATCGGGAAAATTCCCGATAAAAACAAGGAGCACATGGGTGGATGCCCATTGGGGTTCGGGGATTGGTAAGACCTGATCCGGTGGCTGTAGGACTCACGAAATCGCGAGGTCCGATTCCCCAATAGGGTAAAGGGAGATCATCAAGAGCATCATGTGGGTGTGAAAAACTCCCGATAAGGGGTTTTGAAGAGCCTTCTAGCTCTTCGGGCCTGGGGAAGAGAAGGTCCTGGTGGGAGCAGACGTGGCCTGGGTGGCACATTTACGTCAAGTGGCATCAGAGCTTATTTATTGTCTGTATATTTTAGGCAAGCGAAGTGAAGAAGAGAAGGAGCACTCTGATACACATCAAGTGGTATCAGAGAAAGAAAATCTCTCTCTGTTTTCTGTAGTAGAGAAGAAGGGGAAATTTCACCATGCCATTGAGGAGAGAAAGACAATCACCCGATCCAGAGGATAGGGGAAACCAGAGAGGAAGAGGGAGACAAGCCCAGAATCCAGAGATGGAAAGGCAGATACGTGATCTCCGAGTGAGATTAGAAGATATGGAAGCAACGCAGAGATGCACAGCCAGTGCTGGAGACTTGAGTGACTCCGAAGGTGAAGTTGAAGCTGAACAACGAGGAGAAGTTGCAGCCAAAGATGCAGCCAATGAGCGATTGATTAAAGCTATCGCCTAGATGAGTTCAAAGACAAAGATGGACATTCCAACTTATGAAGGAAGTCTGGATGCAGAAGAGCTTCTAGATTGGATTAGAGCTCTTGACACTTACATCGATTATGAGGATATCGAAGAAGAGAAGAAGGTTAGGCATGCTGTCACAAAATTGAAGGGACATGCAACATTATGGTGGGACGAGCTTCAAGCAGACAGATGTTCCAAAGGCAAGAAAAAGATCAAAAGCTGGGATCGAATGATTGCAAAGATGAAGGCAAAGTTCATCCCAAGGGATTATCAAATCACAGTGTTCAGGAGAATGCAAAACCTGAGATAGAAGTTGATGACAGTGAAGGAGTACACTGAGGAATTATACAAGCTAAATATCAGAGTAGGTCATTGGGAGAGAGATGATGAAAAATTTTCCAGGTATATGAATGGATTAAGATATGATATCCAGGATGAGATGAGTATGACGACCATCAGAATGGTGGAGGATGTGTATCAGATGGCGTTGAAAGCTGAGGAAAAGCTAAGCCATAAGCCAGCACAGCGAGGCTGAGGTAGGATCCAACCAAAAGGTAAGTCAGTTGCTCAAGATAGGTTCCAGAAATCTAAGGATGACTGGAAGAAGCCTCAGATGAGAACAGAAAGAGGTGGAAGTTCACAGGGAGGCTAGCACACTGAACAATGAAGGAAACAAACAGAATAGAGCGGAGGATATGCTAATAATAATACATTTCCTTGTACCAGAGGTAGAGGAAGAGGCCGAGGTGGAGTCATCACATGCTACACATGTGGAAATAATGGGCACAAAGGAGTTGACTATCCAGATAGGAAGAAGGATGGAGGAGAAGCTCACATTGTCGAGGCACAGAGGCGAGATGATGAAGCAGAAGACACAGAAGATGGAAGGTCATTGATGATGCGTAAGGTTCTCTTAACACCTGAGAAGGAGGTGGAGGACACAGCTCAGAGAAAAAGACTTTTCAGAACCACATGCAAGACCAAGGACAAGAAATGCAAGGTTATTGTGGACAGTGGAAGCACAGACAATCTCGTTTCAACCGAGATGGTGGAGAAACTGGAATTGGAGACGACTGATCACCCGAGTCCATATAAAGTCTCATGGCTACAGAAG
>SNQJ01S0096013.1:2470-23023 GCA_010110895.2 Picea sitchensis
AAGATCTCTTCAAAAATATTACAGTTTGACAGCTTTAGGGAGTGAAAATCAACAACCCTCAATACTTCGAAAGATGACGTATTTATAACGTGAAATTACAAACGATCCTGTCATTAATGACCAGGACGTGCTAAATCTATTATTAGCCTAACTAACTTAACAAATTTCATAAATCTAGGAACTGCTTGATGATGTGGTGTAACTGCATGCTGATTTCTGGGTGGGCCATTGGTGAAGCCTCTGCATGACTTCATCTGACTGGACTAATGACTGGACTGGGACAACTCATCTGCTACTCGATTAGATCACATAGTTCCTCACATCAAAGATGACTGGGCACATTGACTTTGAGTAGCCTTTGATACACTTCATCCATTTCTGTGTACTTGGCGAAGGTAGGCTTGGTGAGGAAGATGTATCGAATCTCATGCTAAATGTTGATGTCCCACTGAAGTGCATCTAGAAACGCCTTGCAAGTGATGCTGCCTTGAATACCTGCAAACTTTGAACTATCTTTAGCTACACTGGCCAGTCTCTTCTTGTTGTATGGGAGTGTCATCAATTTGTCATTGATTACTTTCAGACCAGGAAGGCCTTTCTTCTATAGAGCCTCAATCTTACTAAAGAATCTTTGTACCCCTAGGTCCATGGTTTGAACCTTTTCTTCCAGCTAAAGCATTAATCCCCTCTTGGTCAAAACTCTTTTGACCTCAAGGATGGTCTCTATTCTGTCTTCAATTTTCAGCTCTTCCAATTCTTCCCTGGTCTTAGAATTCAGGAACTTGATGATCTCGTTAGCTTGTGTTGGCATCTCTCCCAATTCTGATTTGATCTTCTCAATGGCCTATTTGCTCCTCTGCACCAATTCATTATGCTCAAACATGATCTGTATCATGGGCAATATCTCGTTCATGGACTTGGTGATGTCTATCCATACACTTTCTTTAACCTCGGCCAAAGTTTTCCCTGCTACTGTTTTCTTCCGGAGCTATTGTAATTCCTGCTTGAGCTGATTTGTCACCTGCTTTTCCTTGGAGAGGCTGATCTGAAAAGAAGATTTGAGTTCCTGAAGTTTCTCAATTTCCTTTTTTAGCCTGCTAATCTCTGTTTCCTGTAGGTTCATCTTTTCCATAGACTTATCCAGGTCGGCTGTCTTTTCCAGGGATGTCAATGGAGTAGCAGATGGGACTTCTGTCACTGATGTTGTGCTCACTCGTGAAATTGGAATGACACTCAATGGAATGACTTCCATTGGTTTCAGTTTCTCTTTCTCTTTTACCAGCTTCTCCATCTCAGCTTCTATTTCCTTTAGCTATGCATTCTGTTCCATGAGTAGCTTGAGCATTTAATCTTTCTCTCCTTCTTTCTCTACTATCTCCTTCGCCTGCGAATGCTCTGTGGGTGGGAGCTTCAGTTGTTTCCTCAAGGAGGCTATGTCCACATTCTTCTTCTTGATCATCTCCTCGACCGCTTTGACGTTCGAAAGATCATAACCAATCTTGAGGACCAATTCCTCCAAAGTCTTGATCCTATTGTTCTTAGCAAAGGACGATATCTTCTCTAACTTCAGTTGTGTTTGAACATTGTTCAAGGACACCTGCAATTTGGACACAGAAGTGGAAGCATGCGCCAGTGTATAAAAAACCATTTCCCCTGTCTGCTTGTGCAGATCCATCTGATCGGCTGGATGCATGTCCTTCGTCTGGAATTCAAAGGTGGCCCTTTTGTAGTCAGTGATCACCTTTGGATCTGGCACCTGTGCCTGGAGGAATGCCATATGCATTCTTCCCTTATCGGTGTCGAATGTTGATAGCATCCTATGTTGTGCAGTCAACGTCTGCTTCCAGAATTGGGCGCAAGTGTTGTTGGTCAGGGTCTGGTTTCGTTTCTTGATCAGCTCATACTTTTCGAAGATACTCAACTTCGGTCCTGCATTTCCTGGCTGGGTGCTCAATGGAGAATCAGTGGATTTCTTCAGCAATGCTGTGGTTATGACATTTTGGAGGCTTGTGCCGAGGGGTGGCCTATCAACCTTGGTCACTGTGGTAGACGGGGCTTCTTTTTCTCCAGTCGGGCCAGGAGATGAAACAGTCTTAGGCCTCTTGCTATGCATATAGAATTCTTCTGATGATACCTTAGTGACAGGTGGAGATAAATCTTGTCTAGGCCTTTTCTCTTTTGGGACCTGCGGTGTGGTTGTTTGTGACACAGTAGATGGGGGATCCTGCTGTTCTACTTCGACCAATGTGTTAGTCTCCCATATTGTCTGGTTCGCAAATTTCTCCACTTCGTGCTTAGATTCATGAACATATGGGATGTTCTTGTTTTTCACCCTCATCTCGGAGATGATCCCACATGGATCGTAATGCCATGGGAAAATCATGAAGAACTTCATTTCCCTCAGCAGCCTGTCTGCTTCTTCCCCAGCACCATGATTGTTGCAGATGAAGGAGCCAATCTGCCCTTTGATTCTGAGCTGTTGCTTTTTCTTCAATGACACAAAATGAATATCATTGGAATTTATTATCTGCCTTATATATTCCAAGGCAAAAATTCTGACAGGAAGATACTTGGGCAGCTTATACGGTGCCAGATCGCACCCATATACTCTGATCTCGGTGTAATCCTAGTACAAATACCAATCCCCTGTCTTTGTGTTGTCCGAGAGATGTAGGATCCTCTGAACTTCATCATTTATCGGGGGCTCGGGCCTGCCGCTAAGCATACTTACCACTGGGTGGTAGAATTGATCAATGAACTCCTTGAAAGTAAACAATGTGGAGTTGTGCTTGAGTAAGGAGGTCCATGCTGTCACTGTCTAGGGTTTACCATCTCCATCCATCTTCTGCATGGAAAAAAAGAATTTGTCTGCTTGGAAGAAGATGAACAAATACGCCAGTATGGATGAGTATCGAAACATGCCTTTCGTGACGAAATTCACAAATTGTTCATGAATATTGTTCGCCAGGAATGTGCTGAGATCGAACTAGGTGGTGGGCTTCTCATCGGTGGAGAAGATGGATAAAAATCCCAGAATGGGCTCATCTACCCACTGATCTGAATAGTATCCTAACAATGCAAAAAGGGATGATATGATCTGGTTTCCTTTTGTTGAGAACATGGAAGAAGGATAAGGAGGATTTGTGGAGGGAAATTGAGCGAATGGGGGAAGGAAAAGATCAAATATTTGAGATCTTTGGGGAAAGGTCATTTTCTGGTATAATTCTGTAAGAATTTCCAAGTTGAAGGGTGATGCAGAGTCGGCTCGGGGGATTTGCATCATTTGGTCGATGGATTCGGGCGTGATGAGGAAAAGAATCTCCCCGAACGAGGAGAGGACATCTCTTTTCTCGGGAATGTAGTGGGCTTGGCACTTGAGGGCGAACTCTGGAAAAGGATGAATCTGAGGGAAGAGGTAGAGGGGCAAGTTGGAGTCCCAGAGTCTAATTTCATCACTCTGGTCCAGGAAAACTTCCTTGAGCCATGACTGAAGGTCTGCGAAATAAAAATCGCACTTTGTATCAGCGATTAATCTATCTTTGTCGACTAGTGGGATCCTATCAAGGTCGACAGGAGGCAAGAGAAGCAGATTCTCCTCTCCTTTTGCTTGTTTGGACTTTGGCGCCATTACTACAATAGTACCTGTAAGAAAAACAATGTTAGCGGGGTGGCTGATGGTGGGGGGAAACTGACTGTAACGGAGGAGAAAAGAAAGTAAATCTCTCTGGTGCGATGAGTGGGTAAAAGGTGAAAATAGGAAGGGCGAGGGTAATTTTGAGTAAACGGGGATGTCCGTTGGGTGCGGGAGACAGGTCAGTTGATTAACGGATAGGTCGTCCAGTAATAAATGGCCAATGGAATTGTGAGATGGCAGGTGACAGTGACTGAGGGATACAGATGAGTGACGTGGTAGCTACCGATTGGGGTAAAGGTCTTAGTGAGGGGCCTTGCCACGAGTGAATAGGGGGAAATAACTGATAGTAGTTATGGGACGTGACCATTTCGGGAAAGGTGGATGATGATATCAGGGGTTGACGATAGTGTGTCAGTCCGTAGGAGATGATGGGACTCAGGGCCATTAGATCGTTGCCACGTACGAAGAGGGGCCCACCAGAGGAAAGATACCATTCTGGACCCCCCCCCTCAGTTAAAAGTAGAATAGTCAGGGGGGGTACGAAAAAGATCTTGGGCCGTTGATCTGCATGCCTGCTTCTGAGCCGCAGATCTATGCGCGCTTTTTATTACACATTCCGGACCCCCCCCCCCTCCATTAAAGGCAGAACAGACGGGGGGGTCTGGAATCCAACCCTGATTGCAGATTTGCATGCTTGATCCTGTGCCGTTTAGATGTGTGCGGGTCTCATCAGCAATTTTGGACCCCCCCTATTAAAGATATAACGGTCGGGGGGGTCTGGAAAGATCTGTCCACCGTAGATCTGGGCGCATTCATCTAGGCCATTGATAGATGAGTGGAGCATAAGTGAGGGCGTTGAAAATGTATTCACCGAGGAAACTTAGGATAAGTTTTTTTTCACGGGTTTTCTCTAAGGCTTTTCATGTCAACACCACCAAGGGGTTACTCAAATGACCTTTTAAGCATCTGAAACGTGGTGCAACATTTACATCAAGATGGTTTTATTGAAATGAAGCAATAAAGCAACTAGCCTATATTCTACCCTATCTTCCTATGACAATTAACCCAGGTTAAACTATTGGGTTAAGAATTTACTCTACCCTGGGGCTATCTGACCAAGATTAGACAGTCTGGCCAGATTTATTCACTAATCTAACCTAGATACTTTGGCTAAGTTAAACTGTTTAGCGAAAATCATTCACTAACCCTATCAACATAAATTTAAAAAGAACTTGGCGATGCTTGAAAGGTATGGACCAAGTTACTATTATTGCATGGGGATTTTATTGCAATTCTTTTATGCCCTCTTTTTCTTTCTTTCTTTTCTTTTCTTTTTTCTTTTTCTTTTCTTTTCTTTTTTCTTTTCTTTTCTTTTTTCTTTTTTTCTTTTCTTTTCAAATTATTTGCAGAATNTATGCCCTCTTTTCCTTTCTTTTCTTTTTTCTTTTTATTTTCATTTCTTTTCTTTTTCGTTTCTTTTTTCTTTTCTTTCTTTTCAAATTATTTGCAGAATGAAAAATCATTTGTCAACCAAAACACTAGAGATAGATAATATTCCAGTCACCAGTTGATCCTATAATTTATAGGGTGATAACAACGGCTCCACCTGGGGATGGTACTTCCCTGTGAAGTGCCAAGAATCCTGGTTCCTGTCATTCTGAAAATTTTTGCCTAGTAGCCTTCATTGATTGATTTGTTTTATTCTTAAAAAAAAATGAAATAACAGTGGTCAGCAGCTTAGGTACTTCTCTTTGGGCTTCAACCAACTGACTAATGTTATTCACTTAAAAAAAAACAGGTGAAAAATAAAAATGATATGTACAATGGGGAGTGAAAACTCGAGTCTCTACTGCGGCGGTACATAATGCTTCAACATTCTGCCATTTACAAGTCCTCCTGGAAGATCTATCCCATCAACATTATTTAGCAAGAAAGAGTTGTTACCTTTGAATGCTTGAATCATGAATGGTCCCTTCCACATACTATCGAGTTTACCATGCTTTCCCTTTTCTTCATTTCTGGCGTCCCATCTCAGCACCAAATCGCCTAGCTCAAAATCATCTTCCTTGGTTCTTTTGTCAAAAATATTCTTGATGCTTTCTTGGATTACCTGAGTCTTGTTGAAAACTTCTTCCCTAGACTGCTGCAAATGGATCATCTGGTTGATCCTTCTTTGTGAGTCATTTGGCTCGGCTTGTACATCTTGGAGCAGCTTCATGACAGGGACTCCTAAGGAAGTGGGGAAAAATGCTTCTATGCCATAGACCAGCTGGCATGGTGACATATCGATTGACCTAAGGATTTTGTTGGCTGTGACTTTCCAGTTTAGATGGCCACCACATTCACCTGCATGAAATTCTTGTAACACTTTATCAACTTCATCTTTCAATAAAAAGTTTAACAGAATACCTCCAGGATCTTTCCAATACAGATTTCCTTCTAGAATACATAATTTTAAGGCTTTAAAATTCAAAAATCTATCTTTAGTCTTAGTCAAACCAGGGGGAGCTTGTAAATTTTGAAAAACGAATATAAGGTCTGCGTACCATGGAGAGTTGAAAAATACCTCTCTCACGCTTGGAGTCTCCATCTCGCCCTGTTCATCCAATGCAGCTAAAAAATTAATGTCAAGAGCATGGAAATTAGATTCATCCATTAATTTAGCAAGGCCTTGACCTTTAATTAGTTTCGTAGGCTTAATCTCTATGTCATATTCCAAAATAACAACAATCCATTTTCCTCTTCTTCCATCTGGATTGTCCTGGGTCAAAATGTCTTTTACTACCGCATTGGGAACATATGCAATGGTATGGGAATGGAGAATGTAGACTCTAAAGTCTTTTATGGCTTTTACCAAGGCAAAAGCTTGTTTCTCCATTATCTTATAATTCAGAGAAGCGTCTCTTAATGCTTTACTAAATAAAGCTATGGGTTGTTCATACCCTTTTCTATTCTTCTGTAATAATACCGCTGCAATGGTATGTTCATAAGAGAAAGAAAAAAGATATAAATCCTTGGTAAAATCAGGACTGATCAAAACAGGGGCCTCTGTGAGTGCTCGTTTGACTTGTTCGAAAGACTGTCTGGACTCAGTGTCCCATTTTATTTTTACATCTTTTTTCATCACATTTGTAATGTTTCTAAGGAGCTCTGCTAGATTGGGGATGAATCTTCGTAGAAAATTTATTCTCCCGATAAAAGACTGTAATTCTTTGATGTTTCTTGGGTGTTCTAACTTTTGTATGGCCTCGATTCTACTGGGGTCTATTTTAATTCTGTCCTTGGAGATGATGTGCCCTAGTAGTTTTCCTTCCTCTAGTATAAAAAAGATCTTCTTAGGATTTAAAGAAATCCCAAACCTTCTGCATTTCTCGAAGACTCGTCTGAGATGCCTCAGGTGCTCGTCA
Source organism: Picea sitchensis (assembly GCA_010110895.2). Lineage (NCBI taxonomy): Eukaryota > Viridiplantae > Streptophyta > Pinopsida > Pinales > Pinaceae > Picea > Picea sitchensis. The sequence goes on from SNQJ01S0096013.1 coordinate 9,512, forward strand.
TCAGACTGGGAAAACACAGTTACGTCATCCAAATAGATGACAATGAAATTACCCGATTCTTCCACAAAGGTGATGTCCATCGCTCTCTGGAAAGTGGCTCCAACGTTCATCAAACCAAAAGGCATTTTCACATACATGAAAGTGCCCCATGGAGTAGTGAAAGCAGTTTTGTCTTGGTCATCTGGGTGGACAAGGACCTGATTGTAACTCGAGAAACTGTGCAACAACGAGATTCACTTGGACCCGACCACCCTTTGCAGGATGTGGTCCATTTTTGGAAAGGGGTAATTATCCTTCAGGGAGACCTTATTCAAATTTTGGAAATCTATGCAGAGCTTGATTTCCCCAGATTTCTTACGTGTAGGGACCAAATTAGAGATCCATTTGGAAAAACGCAATGGGACTATGATTTTGGCGTCGTACATTTTTTTGATTTCCTTTTCTATTAGAGGGAGTAACTTGGGATTTATCCTCCTAAGTTTCTGTCTAAATGGTTTTTGGTCTTCTTTTATTGGAATCCTGTGTTGTATGATGCCAATATCATAAGCTTTCAAATCCTCATAACCCCAGGCAAAGACATCCGAATATTCTTTGAACAACTCAATGTATTTAAGTTTTTTCTCAGGGGGTAATGATTTGGACAACTTGACCATCCTGGGTTTCTCTTCGGTCCCTATATTACAGTCCTCTACCTCTTGTCCATTGGCTTCAATTTTCAGTTTTTTGGCTACGTCGTTAAAATAAAACAAATCCTCTAAAGGAACTAGACCCTTAGGTAGAACATTACTTTTCAAATGTAAAATGTCAGACTCCATCTCATCATCGCCTAACTCTCCTAAATCTATGCTATTTACACTATCTTTTTTGAATTCAGATCTATTTACATTTTCATCTTCGTTCTCTAAATCTATAGTTGTACATTCAAAATCATTTTTACACAGAAGAAAGTCTTCGATTTGATAATCATTACCAAACACTTGCCAGTACCTAATATTGTCGGGAATGGTTGGTCTGCACTTCACTTCTACCGTATACTGCTGAGTTGAGCGAAAAGGAATTTTACATGTGGCTACTGATGTAGCCAATCCGTCTGCCAAAATATTTTGTCCCCGAGGCATTACCTACAGATCAACCTCAGTGAAACATCTTAGGGCATCGAGAACAACATTCCTATAATCTCTAAGACGTGGTTGTTTTGCAGCATACTCACCTTTGATTTTCTTGATTATCAACTCAGAATCACCTCTTACCATAATATGTTTAGCACCAACCCTTTTTAAAAGTTTCAGACCAAGCATTAAAGCTTCATACTCAACAATATTGTTAGTGCATTGGAAACTTAATTTGTAAGAATGATTTTCTGAATACCTGTTTCTGTGATTATGCAGCCAAACCCCCGCTTCGGCTCCTTCTTTTCTCACTGCTCCATCAAAATCCATGCTCCAAAAATCAGCCAGTAGTTCTTCAGTTATCACGTTTTTCTTTCTTTCCACCTCGATAATTTCTTGGCCTTCGTCCGAACCAGATGTATCCTCTCTCAGCTGAATGTTTTTCTCTCCCGTGTCACCATCGTTATACAGGATAAAATATTCTAAGTCAGAATGCGTGGAGTAAAGAGGATAGTTGTGCGGTTTTTCTTGGCTACTGGCCATGTATTTCATCAATGTTTCTCTGTATAACCTTCTTTGTTGCCTGAAAACTGGGATAGCGGCATATGACATATCAAGCTGTAGGGTACCTTTCAACTTAGTCCCCCAGGACCAGGATAGCAACATTCCATACTTCGGTGGGATGTCTGCAACTACCACATCCATGACCATGCTCTTTGCAGGAATCTGAACCAGGGTGATACACAGATCCTTGATCAAACTAATGCATCTAACTTTACTAGAGTCGAACGAATGTAGATATTTATAAGGTCTGATGACCTCCAGTCCCAATTTCTCCATCACTGCTTTCGGCATCAGATTATGGGAAGCACCCAAATCCAACATAGCATTATGCAGGATCAGGTCATGTATATTCAGGCTGATGTAAAAAGGAGCGATGTCGCCATTATCGTCTCGGCCATCTACTTCAGGTCCGAACAGAAGTTCGGGTTGATCATCTATAAGGTTCACGGTATCTGAATGATTTGTTGATCCAATGGTTAAGGCCTTCGTGCCTATGTCAGGTTCAATGGTCAGTGCTTTAATCATCTGTGAACGATAAACATCTTTGTTCATCAACTCGGAAAGTGGAATGGGAATCTTTACTTTGGCTAACTCCCCCTCAAGGCTGAATGGTGTAGGAGTTCTGGATTGGCTCATCAATTCTGGTTTGTCCACCACACCCTTCTGGCTAGAAGTACTTGGTGGATTAACAGGTGAAACCTCGGGCTGTGGCGATCTTTTTAGAATAGTGAGGTTTTTCTTCATGGGAAATTCGACAGTGCTCTTTTCGGGAATATTCTCGGCCAGTGGTTCAAAGGCTTTTTTGGTTTCTACTACCTTCTTCGTTTCAATCATCTTTTTTGGGGAACTTCCTTCTGTCTTTTTACTCCACAGATTGTACTGTCGGTGTACCTCCAAAATGGCATTTTTGAATACCTGTTGTTCTGCATCTTCAGCTTCTTCACTTACTTTTGTTTGATTGAGAAGAAAAAGTTCTTGCTCTTCTTGGGTAAGGAAAATATCTTCATTGTAATGAATGCCCATGAGATTTATGTGAGTATCCTCCAGTGCCTCGATCACTTCCTCTCCTTCATCAACATAATTCTCTTGTAGTGGGGGTCTGATCTATTGATTTGGACCTCTCTGCTCCATTTGATCCCTAGGATCTCTCTGTCTGATTTGAGGAGGGTTTCTCCTGAAGTTAGGATTCCAAACCTGAGGAGCTGGTGGGTTCTCTCTTGGAGGATTTCTATCTGACACAGTAAGTCTTTCCATCATTCTTTCCATTGCTCTGGCCAATGAATCCAATTTGGAATCAGAGGTTGACATGGAAGGTTCCTCTTTAATGGTGACTCTCCTCTCTGACCTCTGTCGTGCCCTTTTTTCCAACAAATTGGCCTCCGCACTTATTGCACTTTTCTGCATGTCTTCCAGGGTGACCAAATTTCTTTCCCTGAGTTGGTACGACATATTAGCGTCGAAACCATTAGGGAACTTTATCAATGCCAAACCCTATGGAGGTTTGATTTCAACTGGGATTGCGTTGTACAGGTTATTGAAACGAGTGCAATAATCTTGTACTGTCTCACCTTGATTTCTTCTAATATTTTCGTATTCTGACAATATTTGGAGAGGGTTTTTCTTTACCTCCCATCTGTCTATAAAACTCCATTGAAATGCAGTAAGGTCAAGGACTGAGGCAGCTCGTAAACCTTTATACCATTTTTTAACGTCACCTGTCAAACTTTGGGCAAACAATCTCATTTGAATGTTAGCCTCATCTACTTCATGCAGATCAAAATAATCATTCATTTTATTGATGTGTTGTTGGGCGTTCAAAGGTCCTGTTGCATCAAACTGTGGAAGTCTCGTTTGATAGTCTTGGGGCATGGCATGAAGAGTCACAACTAACACCAAGGGAGCATATCTGGCTGCCATGATGGGTGGAAGAGGTGGGATAACAAACTGGATGATTGGTGAGGTAGTGGCTGAAGACGAGGATGAGGAGGGATCGGATAGTACTGAGGGAGTGTTTGGTGGTTTAGCGGTGGGAGACAGAACTTCAGGGATTCGGGGTTGCACTATGGTCGGGTCAAAAATGATTCCAGTCACAAAACTATCCGACCGTGTTCTAACCAGGCTTTGTTGGGAAAAGGTGTCAAAGTCAGGATTTTGAAAGGTAATGGGTTCCCCTGAAAAAGAAAGGGACTTATGAAAAGGAGTATGACTTACTGAGTCTTCAGCCATAGTATTTTTCCTAAGCAACTGTTCTAGGTTATCTGTCACTACCACAGGTTCTAGGTCTGGATGAGATCGAGTATAAACTTTCTTGGGAGCCAGATTTCTTTTTGATTTTTGTATATCTTCTTTTTAATTTTATGAGTCCGAAAATAATATGTACAAATTTTAATCAACCTCTAAACATTACTTTCTTCTCAAATTTGCAATATTTTAGGAACAGACTTTCTTTTTAGGGCAAAGAAAACGTGAGGTTATAAATTTTTTAGTTTTGTTCCCCAGTATGGTCGCCACTATGTTAGCACTCTGTAAATTTCTTAGAGGTTGACAGTAGAAGAAATCTACAAAAGGTAACTTTATCCAACCACTTTTGAAACTGGGATCTAGCCCTTCCAACTTCAGAGAGGGATCTCTCTATATGATTTGGCAGTGTTTCCAATTTTAAAAATTAGGCAAGGTAAATAAATAGGTCGGTTTTGTTGTCGTAGTGTTTGTCGAGTTGGTTGAGACAGTTTACACATATATTGGGCTATGGGGTCTGTGTTTTTAATAAAATATGAAATCCAAACCAAAAATGCAAAGGAAAACTTTCACAGGGCGAGATAATATAATCACTGGATTCTTCGATAGTAAAAATGAGGGACAACAGAAAAGATGAGAAAGATAATTTCAACAAAGAAGCAGTTAAGAATTTCTTTATCGAAAACACCAGAAGATAAAACACTAAAATCTTTGAGTCAGAAACAGGGTATACTAGATAAATCCTGCAACGTTCATTACTACTAAAGATTAGATTTAGAAAATAGTATGATAACAAAGCGAGAATAACATTCAACTTAGAGAGAAAAACATCACCAGTGAATACACACAAGAATCCTGTAAAAGTGCCTCTTTGTATTAATGGAAGATCTCTTCAAAAATATTACAGTTTGAAAGCTTTAGGGTGTGAAAATCAACAACCCTCAATACTTCGAAAGATGAAGTATTTATAACGTGAATTTACAAACGATCCTGTCATTAATGACCAGGACATGCTAAATCTATTTTTAGCCTAACTAACTTAACAAATTGCATAAATCTAGGAACTACTTGATGATGTGGTGTAACTGCATGTTGATTTCTGGGTGAGCCGTTGGTGAAGCCTCTGCATGACTTCATTTGACTAGACAAATGAATGGACTGGGACAGCTCATCTGCTACTCGATCATATCACAGAGTTCCTCCCATCGAAGATGACTGGGCACGTTGACTTTGACTAGCCTCTGATACACTTCGTCCATTTCTGTGTACTTGGTGAAGGTAGGCTTGGTGAGAAAGATGTATCGAATCTCATACTGAATGCTGATGTCCCACTGAAGTGCATCTAGAAATTCCTTGCCAGTGATGTTGCCTTGAATCCCTGCAAACTTTGAACTGTCTTTAGCTACACTGGCCAGTCTCTTCTTGTAGTCTGGGAGTGTCATCAATTTGTCATTGATTACTTTCAGACCAGGAAGGCCTTTCTTCTGTAGAGCCTCAATCTTACTAAAGAATCTTTGTACCCCTAGGTCCATGGTCTGAACCTTTTCTTTCAGCTGAAGCATTAATCCCCTCTTGGTCAAAACTCTTTTGACCTCAAGGATGGTCTCTATTCTGTCTTCAATTTTCAGCTCTTCCAATTCTTCCCTGGTCTTAGAATTCAGGAACTTGATGATCTCGTTAGCTTGTGTTGGCATCTCTCCCAATTCTGATTTGATCTTCTTAATGGCCTATTTGCTCCTATGCACCAATTCATTCTACTCAAACATGATCTGTATCATGGGCCATATCTCGTTCATGGACTTGGTGATGTCTACCCATACACTTTCTTTAACCTCGGCCAAAGTTTTCCCTGCTACTGTTTTCTTCCGGAGCTATTGTAATTCCTGCTTGAGCTGATCTGTCACCTGCTTTTCCTTGGAGAGGCTGATATGAAAAGAATATTTGAGTTCCTGAAGGTTATCAATTTCCTTTTTTAGCCTGCTGATCTCTATTTCCTGCAGGTTCATCTTTTCCATAGACTTAGCCAGGTCGGCTGACTTTTCCAGGGATGTCAATGGAGTAGCAGATGGGACTTCTGTCACTGATGCTGTGCTCACTCCTGAAATTGGAATGGCACTCAATGGAATGACTTCCATTGGTTTCAATTGCTCTTTCTCTTTTACCAGCTTCTCCATCTCAGCTTCCATTTCCTTTAGCTGTGCATTTTGTTCCATGAGTAGCTTGAGCATTTCATCTTTCTCTCCTTCTTTCTCTGTTATCTCCTTCGCCTGTGAATCCTCTATGGGTAGGAGCTTCTGTTGTTTCCTCAAGGAGGCTATGTCCACATTCTTCTTCTTGATCATCTCCTCAGTCGCTTTGATGTTTGAAAGATCGTAACCGATCTTGAGGACTAGTTCCTCCAAAGTCTTGATCCTATTGTCCTTGGCAAAGGACGATATCTTCTCTAACTTCAGTTGTGTTTAAACATTGTTCAGGGACACCTGCAATTTGGACACAGAAGTGGAAGCATGCGCCAGTGTATAAAAAACCATTTCCCTTGTCTGCTTGTGCAGATCCATTTGATCGGCCGGGTGCACGTCCTTCGTCTGGAATTTGAAGGTGTCCCTTTTGTAGTCAGTGATCACCTTTGGATCTGGCACCTGTGCCTGGAGGAATACCATATGCATTATGCCCTTATCGGTGTTGAATGCTGATAGCAGCCTATGTTGTGCAGTCGACATCTGCTTCCAGAATTGGGCGCAAGTGCTGTTGGTCAGGGTCTGGTTTCGTTTCTTTATCAGCTCATACTTTTCGAAGATACTCAACTTCGGTCCTGCCTTGTCTAGCTAGGTTCTCAATGGAGAATTGACGGATTTCTTTGGCAATGCTGTGGTTATGACCTTTTGGAGGCTTACGTCGAGGGGTGGCCTATCAACCTTGGTTACTGTGGTAGACAGGGCTTATTTTTCTCCGGTCGGGCTAGGAACAAAAACAGTCTTAGGCCTCTTGGTATGCAGCTAGAATTATTCTAATGATACCTCAGTGACAGGCGGAGATAAATCCTGTCTAGGCCTTTTCTCTTTTGGGACCTGCGGCGTGGTTGTTTGTGACACAGTAGCCGGGGGATCCTGCTGTTCTACTTCGACCAATGTGTTAGGCTCCCATACTGTCTGGTTCACAAATTTTCGACCAAGTCACTATTATTGCGAAACTGTAGGAGTTTCCCTGCCTTGACAACCCAATAAAGCTGGATCCTCTACTGGCAAGTGCCCTTGACTTGTGTTTCCACTATTTGATTAGTGGATGCTTGTTCCATGCAATCAGGGTTGAGCTTTGTTGGTGTCAATTGTTTTGTGATCTATGAGGTTTCCAATAATGGTGGAAAATATGGCCAAAGGAGGTACACATTGAACACTGGATGCAGGACAAGGAAGGGTGGAGTGTTGAGCTCAAAAGAATTTCTACCCACAGCCTTGGTGATAGTGTAAGGCCCATAACGAAGTGGGCGAAGATTTCAATGGAACCCCGTGAGATGCTCCTTCTGCAAATGTAACCAAAATTTATCGCCAACTTGAAACTGGTGTGGTACCTTGTGTTGATCATGGCTCAGCTGGTACTTAGCATTGGATTTATAAAAAATCTCCTAGACCTATTAGGGATGTGCTGAATCCGCTCAATGAATATGGTAGCTTTATCGATCGCAGAATGATCACGGGAAGATTTTGTTTGTGTGGTTGAAAGAGGAAGTGAAACATCAATGCGTCCCAAGAGTTGGAATCCCAAACCCACCTGAAATGGGCTATGGCCGATGGAGCTATGGAGATCCCTGTTGTAACTTTGATGAACATAGGGGAGACTCTCATGCCATGTACATGGATGCTTAGAATTGTACATGTGCAGGATGTGCACAATCATCCGATTGGCGACCTCTATTTGGTCGTCGGTTTGGGGGTGGAAAGCAGTGGATTTTATGAGCTTGGTTTCCAACAATGACCAGAGACTCGACCAAAATGTGCTGAGTAACCTGTTGTCCCAGTCGGAGATGATTTTTTGTGGTATCCCAAAGTGGACCCACACTCGTTCGAAGAAGAGCTTGGTAGTATCTGTCATTTTGATATTATTCTTGTAGGCTGTGAGGATGGCCATCTTCGAAAACCGATCAACGACCACAAATACGCAGTCATTTCCTTGATTGGTGGACGATAGGATAGACATGTAATCCATTGAGATGGATTCCCAAGGCTTCTCAAGAATAGGAAGAGGGGTGTGTAAGCCTTTCTTATTGATGGCTGAATTGGAAATGGCATAGGAAGTGCAAGATCTGATATACTTGCTGATGTCCTGTCAAAGTTTTGGATAGTAAAAATGTTTTTAAAGAATGAACACAGTTTTCTCCATGCCAAAATGTACTGCCACCCGACTGTAGTGAGCTTCCCAAATCATCTTTGCACGCTCGCTTGTAGGAACAAAGAGATGACCCAGGTGGCATAAGAATCCATCCTGAATGTGAAAATCGGTGATAGTCGTGCCTATACCCAAGAGCTGATAGGTGGTGGTGAAGTTTGGATCTTGCTGATAAAGTCGGGGCCACTCAGATGCTTCATGTCCATAGGAATGGAGCACATTGGTGAGTGTAACCACAGGAGGCTGACTGAGGCAGTCAACGACACGATTTGAGATATCTGTCTTATACTTTATGTTGAGATGGAATTGTTGCAGGTAGGTGGACCACTTCTAATGGCGGTCATTCTGCAATTTCCCCCGTGTCTATATGAACTGCAGAGGCTTGTGATCAGTGTGTATGATTGTCTCTTTTCCAAGAATTTAATGTTTCCATTGACGACAGGCTTTTACAATGGAATGAATTTCCTTGTCATAGGTGGGTTATTTCTGGACAATGTCGGAGAGTGTCTCACTATGGTATGCCACTGGATGCCCATGCTGAGTGATAACTGTGCCCATAACATAGTAAAATGCACCAGTCTCAATTTCGATCGGTTGCTGCAGATCGAGAAAGGAGAGTACTAGAGATGAGCACAGGTGATGCTTTAGATTATTGAATGCTCATTGTTGTTCCTTCCCCCACATAAACGTGTCCCTACCACTGCCCTTGGTCACCTAGTTGAGGGCCCATGCAATATGGGAGAATCCCAACATGAACCATTAGTAGAAGTTGGCTAGTCCCAAGAAGCTCCGAAAATTGGTCAATGTGGTCGGGGCTATCCAGTCACAGATGTCTTGGATCTTAGCTAGATCAACATGTACCCCATTCTCGTCAAGAATGTAGCCCAAGTATTGGACCCCGTTCATGCCAAAAGAGCATTTTTCCAAGTTGGCATATATCTTGTGTTGCCGCATAGTGGTCAAAACCTGTTGAATATGCCTCATATTCTCCTCCCATGTTCTACTGAAGATGAGGATGTCATCCAAATATACCACCACAAAGGAGTTCGTGAAGGGTCTCAATACATCATCCATCAACCTCATGAAAGTGGCTGGTGCATTTGTTAAGACAAAGGGCATGACTATCCATTCGAAGAGACCTTCTTTAGATTTGAAGGTTGTATTCCATACATCAGTTGGTTCGATGGAAACTTGGTGGTAGCTAGACTTTAGGTCAATCTTGCTGAAGAAATTTTCCCCCTTGAGTTGGTTAAGAAGGTCATCAATCCTAGGAATGGGGTACCGGTTCCTGACTGTGATTTTGTTTAAGAATTTGTAATCAATGTAGGGTCGCCACGTCTCGTCCTTCTTCCACACCAGTACAATCGAGCTTCCACAAGGGGAGGAGCTGGGTCTAATGTGCCACTTTTGAAGTAGATCTTGGATCTGTTACCTAATTTCATCATTTTCCATCAATGAGCAATGATAGAATGATCCATTAGGTAGAGGTGCACCAGGAGTCATATCAATTGGATGATTGACTTGGCAGTGTGTTGGTACTCCTGTAGGTGAGGAGAAGATGTCTCTGTATTCTTCCACGATCCCGTCCACTTTCTTCTCCTGCAAAGAGACGCTCTATGTAGAGGCCACAGATGTGGTGGTGACCTTCTGGTTATTGTGAGAATGGATCACAAAGAAGACAAAATTCCTTGTCTGTGAGATGACCTTACTGCATTGCTTAGCAGAGATTAAAGAAATAGCAGTAGCTGACGCTACCTCTGGGATCTTCTACAATTGTCTACGCAAATTAATAATAACACTATGAAGTCTAGACTCATATACAACATGACGCTTCCACAAATATGGTTGTCCTAAAAAAACATCATAAATGTCAAGGGGATCAATATCACACAGTACCTCATCTTTGAAAGGCTTGATGGTGTAGGGAAGATGACAGTGTTGGATGACACAAAGATATATTCCTTGGCGAAGCCAGCCGATGGTGTAGGGCTGTGAGTGCAGTGTTATTGGTAGGTCTAGCTGCTTGACAACCTCTGCTGAAATCAAGTTCTTATGACTCCTGCTATCGACAATGAAATGAAGCAGATCTCCCTTTACCCACATCTATGAGTGAAAGAGGTGTTCTCCTTCCTCTAGTTCTTTTGGTTCACTTGGTCAGACTTTGGTGGTAGCGATAGTGGAACTGGGTTCAACATCGATAATCTACTTCCCTCCTTTAAGATTTGATTCGGAATCAGAATCGGCCTCTAACTCAGAATCCTTCAGTTCGGCCATGAGTGACTGCTTGGAGTGACATTCTTCGGTGTTGTGCCAAGGGATTTTATGGTACTCACACCATTTTTCCGTATCCTTCTTCATCTTTTCATTTCCCTTCTTGTGTTGTGTCTTGGAATGGTTGTCTTGAGGGCGACCATCTCAACTTGGTTCCTTGCTGTGTGGGTTGGGGCTGCCTTTGCCCTATTTCAACTGTGAGGGGTTGGCAGATCCAAACTCTCATCTTTTCTGCTCGATCTTGACCATGTATCTATAAGTTGTGCCCAATGAGGCGATGTACAAAAAATCCATTTTTGTTTGAATGTATCTATGCAAAAAACCTCGATATTTGAGCACCAGATGATGCTTAGAGTATTTGACACCCAATTAGGTGCATAGGGTATGGAAAATATTGGTGACAGTTGGTACTGTCTAGTCTCTGTCTTGATGTAGAGTGGTCCATCTGGTGTACTAGTCCTCGTAGCTTCCAAAAAGGTAGTACTGTTCTTTAATGGAATCTCGAAAGGAATCCCATGTAGGGGCCACCAAGTACATTGTAGATTCCTCTACGAAACTTTTCTCATAGTAAGTATCCCACCAGTATTTAAGATGGGGAACGACCTTGAGGAGTGAAAAAGTGATCTTTTCCCTATCAAAAAATTTGTGGACTGAAAAATACCTTTCGAAAAGATTCAACCATTTATCTACAACATTCACATCTATTAGTCCTTGAAATAATGGAATATAATAATTTACATGTACCTTGAAGGGGGTTGCATGGCCTCTTGATAAATATGCTTCTCTTGTGGGAAGCCATCGAAGGATTTGTGTGAAGTTGTCCATCATTTCATTCCTTTGTTACGTGAGGGATTCCTCAAGCAACATTTTAATAGGATCTCCTGCTCCATCATCTTTCTTTTCATCCCCCAGGGGTTTTTTTCGGGCTCGACGTGACCAATATTGCAATGGTTCGATTGGTTTGAGTCCAACTTCATGTACCCAAATCTTGTCGGGGACATGCACAAAGAAAAACAAATGAAGAGCATACTACTCTAATACCACTAATTCGGATTTAGGAGCAGAACAAACAAATTAGCAGAATGAATACAATAAACACAGAGATATGAAGAATAACACATATATCCAGTTAACAATATCTTCTATTGAATAATGAAATAGGTTGAAACTGTAAAACTACAGAACTGAAACACCTTCTTGAATGGTGGAAACTATCTCTGAGAAGAGATGTGGCTGCTACACACATATGTATGAGCAGAATGGATTACAATGAGGCTCCATAGGCCTTTTTTATATTACTCATGAATTCCAAAACCATAGACATCCAAAAACCTAACCCTAGAAAGTGAAACGCCAAAAGTCATTTGGGCCCCTATGGGTAAGTTGGTGTAAGTTGGTACCTCAACTTTCCAGGGTCGTAACTTTTTCATACGACCTCCATTTTAGGCACGTGATAGCCCATTGGAAAGGTATTTCAGAGAACCACGCATTCTGCTGTCAAACACTGACTTTGTCTACAGTTTCACTATGGTGAGCCAAAAAAAAAATGTTTAGGTCCCCAAAACGGCCTTGGAAGTATAGGAAGATGTGTTGACATGAAAAAATACAAAATAAGCCAGTTGGATTAGGCGAGAGGCCATCAGTATCCACCTAGAGGATGTGTGGGGATTCATATAGCCCTAGAAGTGTATAACCCATAATTACAAAGAAGTACAAAAGAACGTGTTGAACAAAAACAAACAAGAGGAGCCAATTGTAATAGGTGGGTAGCCACCAATATCCACCTGGATCACAAAATCTAATTAATTAATGGAAAATAAAGGGCTAGGAAAAATGTTTCATTGAAAACGAGTATGCAACACACCCTATACAAAGGCACCCATAAATGAGACAATATTGTTGATGATTGCAGCTACGTGAGACATTCTCTAGGACACAAACCTGAGAGAGAGCCCCTGAGAGGGGTGTGTGGTTCCTATCTGAGACAGAGATGCAAAGTAGAGATGGCCTCCTCCTTACAGTGAGTTGAGAATAACTCCAGAAGATTCTCCTGTGTAACGCAGTGAGAAAGGAGATTTGCAGAGTTGGATGTGCCTATGGCTGAGCACAAGGTGAATGTGTGAAATCCCAAAGTGTTGGGTGCATCATCATGAGACATAGATGAAGATGATATATTAGCCTCCTCTGAGCAAAGAGTTGATGAAGAACTCTAGATGACTCTCCTATGTAATGCAGTGGGAAAGAAGATATGTTGAGTGGTTGTTCCTGTGGATGAGCATAGGTGAACATGATCTTAGTGGCTGAGCACTAATGAGAGTGGTTCTTCTGTGTAATGCAGTGAGCCATATATATGGACATTTCTATGGATGTGCCCCTAGTGGCTGAGCACTAGTGTGTGTATGAGATCCCTTGCTATATTGTTCAAGAGTCCGACCTGCCTGTAACCCTAATTGTAATGTAAAGGGTACAAGTCAGCCCCACCTTAATGTAATTGATAATTAATGTAAAAGATAGTTAATCTGGTTAATATTAATTACATTATGAGATAGAGAGGTCAGCTCTGTTCTTCCAATAGACACTTATGTTGACAGGTCAAGTCTAATATAAGTAAAGGTAAATTCCCCATTGAGGAATCATATCTTTTGTGTGATTTTGGAAATTTCAGCAATTACATCTTCTTGGGAAAATTTCTCACCTCTCTTGGGCGCTAGTCTTCTAGGGTTTGCAAGCACCCTCTTGCATGCTAGGTTTTCTTGGTGGTGAAGGTCTTTCTCTTGAAGAATATAGAAAAGGATTTGGTTGGGTTTTCTTCCCTTGTTGAGAAGGGTTTCCCATGATACTTCTTGTGTTCTTGTGCATGGTGTTTCTTCTTGTGATCTTGGTTGCTGCAACATTATTGGTTATGGTTAAGTTAAATGCTAAAATGGAATAAAATTCATGCTTAACC
>SNQJ01S0096015.1:0-18810 GCA_010110895.2 Picea sitchensis
CGAATGCGGCTAAATAAAATGACAACACTCGGCTAGATCAAAAGACAAAAGGATCTTAACTGGAATACAAATAAACAACAAAACATAATACCCGGAATATGTGAGCACTACGGGATCAATGGATATGCTGGAACTATGGCAGCTCATACGGTAACTGCTGGAAGTCTGGAAAGTTCACCCTGGGAGCTAAACCTCTCGGAATGGCCTGGAAATTGTCCCAAATGATGTGCCCTACCCTAGTCCTCAATATTGGTAACTGTCAGACCCCTCTGCTGGTGGGTTTGGACATCAGATGGATCCCCCTGGGGGAATGCACCCCTCTTTCTCTGGAAAAATGTGTCCTAGTGATCCCACCGTCGGAAACGAACGAGATGTGTCTCAAAATGACCACCTTGGTCTACTAGGAAATGGGTCAGACGGGTTTCCCTGAATATGGCATGATGCTCACTCGGGAACCCTGAATGTATCCGCCAAAAGTGTCGCACTCCCAAGTCTGGAAAATGCGCCCCAAATGATTCCTCCGTCTGAATCTGGTGAGGAACTAGGCAAAAGATGCGCCTTGCCTTCCTATCAAATGGGTCAGAGGGAAATCTCGAAATTCTCCCTGGATGGGATAAGTCGATCTCTAAACCTCCCAAAAGTTGCGCCCTCCCTCTGGATGAATGCGCCCTTGCTGCTGAACACTGAGTAATTGTTGCTGAAGGATGATGGAAGACCTGTGTGATCTTCCTAGTGACTAGGGTGTGTCTCTCAACACCAAAATCAACCAACTGGTGTCTTCCTTCTGGAATCAACTGAACTATCTCTCCTGAGATGCGCCTCTCTCCTCAATGACAAGTCATAATCTGCATAATGATGAATTAGGTCACTGACCCTTCCTTTATATCTTTCCAAAACCCTAAATCATGTTGAAACCCTAATTCACTGTTGACTTCCAAAACCCTAAATCACTGCTAAAACCCTAATTCACTGTTGACTTATATTTTTAGCTCATAATGACTTAAAAGCACTTTTAACCCTTTTTAGCTCAATGCCACTTTTCGAATATAACACCTGTGACTAGAGTGACCTCTAGTAACCCTGTTTACCCCTCTTTGGCCCTGGATATAGTCTAACGGGGTTGTTTAGACCATTAAGCCTCCTCTCTGGAGCTCCTATTTGGAAAGGGACATTACATTGCAAACTTGCACTATTCCTCCCCGAGTTTTCGACTCACTGAGTCTCCAAGGGATTCAATTCTTCTACGTCTTTCAAAAAAATTTCTGATGCCCTCCTGGCACACTCTATGCTCGACCTTCTGATCTTTTGAATTTAGAATAAGTTCACCTCTATGCGCACTCCTTGCGTTTTATATGCATACTCTGCATACAAAAGTTCCACACTATCTCTTCTGAGCTTTGAGTCAAAGAAAGACTCTCTCACACGCACTCCTTGCGTTCGATATGCACTCCTTGCATAACTTACATAAGAGAAAACTTGAAACTTATTCAATTATTCATTCTCCATGAACCTCATACATTCACATAATACATAACAACAATCAAACAATATCAACATTGTACAATTGAATCAATTTTCTCTGTTCTATTCATTTCAAAGAAAAAACATGATTATACTGCTATCTCTTACAACCATTACAATGAAAAACTTGTCTAAGGATCCATAGCTTCCTCGCTCTTCTTCCTCCTATCTAAAATCTATCACCTATCAGTCTAGCGGTTACCTACTCAGCTTAATTAATGCAACCTAATGACTAATACAGACTAATATCCTACACCTGTAATATATTACAGTTGTGTAAGGATTTACAATGATCCGTCAGTTAAAAATGGTGGCTCGACTTTACATACTGCTAATTAATTAACGAGATATTAAAAAAGATCTCCACACCGCTACCAAGCTGGTTAAGAGTTGGTTTGGCTCTTTCAAAGCGTTGATGTGTCGACTTCGCTTCCACATCCGCTTTTCCTAATTCGATAGCGATGCTCCTGCATCACGATGAGCTCTACGTAATGATGTCATTTTCGAGAGAATTTGGGATGGTCGGATTTTGAGATTTTATGGATCCCCTGGGACCTCTGTGAGCATTCTGGATCCTCTTGGACCTCTGTGAGTGTTCCTTAGATCGTCCTGGATTAGGGTAACGGGGGACGTTACATCCAAATCTAGACTGCTCCCTATAAACCCTAAACCCCTTAAATTTTCTCTAGGTTTGAGTTCCTTTCCATGTCCTTTAGACCCTTGCTTCAACCATAGCTAGATCAAGTTTAATAGATACATCTGCAAGACCATTTAACTCGATGACAAGATGGTCATTTACTAACTCTTTATGACTTACCTCCTCGACATTAAGTCTGCTGAAGTTGATGACTTGTCCTGTGCTAGGTGTCTTATACTCTATACAATCACCTTCATTAGGCCCGACAAACCCCATGGCTTCTCCTTTGGATCATTTTTAACCACTTTTTACCACTTTCCTAAAGTCTTCTTCTATGGATTTGATTTCCCCATGGTACAAAACTTAGCCATCTCATGACTAGGTCATTGACTACCTATTGAGACAAATATTTACTTCCCTTCATAAAGGTCTCCAAATTAATCAACCGATTGTTCCTCCTCATACTCCATCCCATTGCCAGAGATTAGTTTAACTTGACTCTACACCATTTATGTTTGTCATCAATTAACATTTTCTTTCAATTTTCAAATGCTTAATCCACCTAATGATAATATACTCAATAATATATTTAATATTGCTTGAACTTTATGGAAATGAACCATGTGCAAGTTTATGAAATGTCCAATGTTTCAAGTGGGCACTCTACCCATCATTAGGGACCAAAACGCTGAAATGATAGAACAAGTGGGGGTGGTGGTGGTTGAGAGAATTAACACAGAGAGGAAGATGAAGAAAAACACAAAGAAAGAGAATGAATCCATTAAGGGATCTATTGAACAAGATGATGGACAGTGGGCCTCCAAGATTGGTTGAGCTTATAGCCATCTTTCTGATTAAAGTTATTCAGATGTTTTTCAATTTTCAATGCTCCTCGAATGATGAGAGGAGTGATAGGGTGTCGAGGCAAGAATTTTGGTTTTGTCAAAGCAAATGAGGTGTTTAAAGTGATGAGAATGCTCAACGATAACTAACTTAGAGATGCAGTTGTGGATTGGGTTAGCTATATGCTCCTTGATAAGAGCTTTGAAAGATCTGCCAGTTTGACCAATGTATGATTTACCACAAGAGCATGGGATTTGGTAAACTCCTTGGCTAAGCATAAGATTAGACTTATCCTTGGTCGTTCTAAATAATTGTTGAAGGGTTTTATAGGGTTTTAAAAGAGTTTTGATATTTGTTTTTAGCTAAATTCTTAGAAATGTGATCAATAATGCCTTGGATGCAGGGAAGAGAACTAAGAGCTAGAGGCAGGGAGGAGGGAGGGGAGTTTTTGGATTTGAAATGGGGGGTTGAGTGGAAAGTTTTATTGATTTGAGCGATTGAGTAGCCATTGGCCACTAGGGCCTTAGTGAAATGGGATTTTTCTTTCTCAAGAAATTGGGGAACAAAGATTCCAATGGCTTGAGTTACTAGACATTTTAGAACAACTAATTTTTGCGCAGGGTGATGGTGAGAATGAGCATGAAGTTATCTGTCGATGCAAGTCTTTTTTCTATAGAGTTGGTGGGTAAGGGTGCCATTAGGTTGACGAGAGACAATAACGTACAGAAAGGGAAGAGAGTTTCCGCTCTGGATTTCCTTAGTAAAATGGATGTGGAGAAAATGATGTTAAGATGGTCAAAGAACGAGTTTAGTGAGGAGAGACCGTGAGGCCAAATAATTTTAATCGGGAAGATGACTATAAGCTCAACCAATCTTGGAGGCCCACTATCCGTCATCTTGTTCAATAGATATCTTAATGGATTAATTCTCTTTCTTTATATTTTTCTTCATCTTCCTCTCTCTCTTAATTCTCTCAAACCCCCCTCCCCTCCACCTTCCCCACTCTTTGGATTAATTACCCCCTTGTTTGTGGGACAAGGGACCCCCCTCCGCCCAACGATTTGACTGGTAAAGTCTACGAAGGTATACATACCCTACCCCCCTTTGGATTTGAACCTGTGACCTCTTAAGAGGAAACACATGTTCTTAACCATTAGGCACATTTTAATCCTATTTACCATTAGTTATCTATAAATTGGTTTTAAATATTTTATTTACTCTTCCATATTAATGGTTTATTTTACTCCCCTTTTTAATTAATTTTTCCTTATGACTCTTTAGCTTATTGAATTTTTTTTTCTCTTTTTAGTTTTAATTTTAATTTTCAAGGACAATCTAATAATTTTTTTTTTTTCCCAATGGTTATCCAACAATTTTTTAACCTTTAAATATTAACATCAACAATCATTTTTATCATTTCTTCTTTTTGATCCTTATGATGGGTGGAGTATCCACTTGAAAACGTTGAACAATTCATTTCCAACATCAATATTATTTTTTATCATTTCAACTTTTTATCCTTAATAATAATGATGAATAAAATGTCTTATTTAAACTTCCAAAATTTTATAAACTTACACAAATTCATTTTCATAATACACAAAATTCATTTCCATAATATATAATTAACTCTGAAAACCTACATACTCAAAATATATTTAATGCTTTTAACCTATAATTAACCAATATTTTGTAAATTCTACACAACAATTAACAGCAAAACAAAAATTAGACATTTTTTTTTAACCATGAAAACTTATCATGTTTATTTTTAAAATTAATACATAATTAAATATTTTATTTAAATTTAAAAATTTAATCATAATTCTTATTAAACTAAAATCATCTTCTAACTTCATAATATTTAAATTTATCATAATTCTTATTAAACTAAAATCATCTTCTAACTTCATAAATAATTTTTTTGAATTTGTACACCGACTAAAATCATCTTTAACTTCATAAATAATTTTTTTGAATTTGTACACCGACTAAAATCATCTTCTAACTTAACTATTTTATAATATTTAAAATTATATATATATTTTGAATTTATACACCGACTACTGTATATTAACACGTTTTTTAAATTTTTTTAAGACCATTCAAACTTAACTCAATAGCTCTATGTTAAAATTGATATCCATGTGATTTTATTGTCGATACGTGTCACCACTAAGGGGAATCTATTCACAACCTAAGACTTACGTTTGACTTTGTGTGTGGAAATCAATTTTTTTAGGATGAATTGTCCAAAATCACAACTATATATCATAAAATTGCATTTAATTCACTGTATTAACACGATAATCCACTGTATTGCATTTCTTTAAGATAGTGAAATAAAGCTTTATAGAAAAAGTTCTCTTAATTTATTATTTGCATTATATTTAATTAAAAAGAGTTAAAAGCTCTTACAAATCATATATATATATATATTATTTATATTATATAATATATATACATTTTTTTATTGGGGAATCCGCAAGTGGACTCGAGTGACACGGGGTCGATTCTCGTCAAGAATGGCGCATGAGTAAATCCAAGTGAAAATCGAACATGAAACTTCATTTTACAAATTTCCTTTCATTTACATGGCACTTGCCAATCCATCTACACCCATGCCGACATTTATGTTATATAACATTATTATATTAATAAATTATAATTAATGTGTAGTTTAAATTTAAATTTGTGTTAAACTTGAATTTTCATATATATATATATTATTTATATTATATAATATTACTATATTAATAGATTATAATTAATGTGTAGTTTAAATTTAAATTTGTGTTAAACTTGAATTTATTAAGTATTAAAAGTAATTTTTAAAATTATTTTTATATTAATAATAATAACAATTATTTTTGATTGAACCTATTTTATTATTATAATAATTATTTTTAATTAAGTTATTTAATGTTTCATCATCTCCTCCATACTAAAAGTAGAGCACTTGGCTATTCTGAATGAAAAATAAATACAAATTTGTAATACTAAAAGTAGAGCACTTGGCTATTCTGAATGAAAAATAAATACAAATTTGTAATATAATGTTATTAATTCAATTATTATTTTTTAATAATAAAAAAAACAAATCTTTATTAATAATATAAAAATATGAAAAAAAGCTTCTATGATAGTGTGAATCTCCGGATATAAGGTAAAGATATGGAAATTTAACCATGTTCGGAATGAATGGCAACTTGCCGACGAGCCTTCCCCGGGTGCAAAAGGTTAAGTGGGCCATGTGTGAGTACCCTCCCGCAGTTTAGGAACAAAATTTGGCGGAAATTGTTGTTAATCATGGACGTAGTGTTAAATTAAGGATGAAGGCAAAACGCGTCAAATGGCACATATTTTGCAAAACGCGGAAGAAATGGTAAATTAATCAGCAACTAAACAAAACATGAATGCAATGTCAAAGGTAGGAGAAAGGAGAAACAGGTGGCGTAGGTGTGCCACGTCCTTTTGAAAATAAATAAATAGCAGACTCTGTGGTCATTTAACTGCTCCTAGTTCCTAATGGGCCTTCCGCCATTTTGTGGAGCACATTCAGCTGCGTATTATGCAGTTCTGGAATATCTCCACATTGAAACTCGTTGTTAGAAGCCACCGATTGACATTTTCCTACGAGATCCTGCACCGATCTGCGCTCCAATTGATGAATTTGCTGCACATTTGATCTGTTTGGCTCTGGAAAAGGGTTTTGTGGATGTATCAGGCAACAGTGAAGTTGAGGGACATGATTTGCGCATTGATATTAGCGAGAGCGGCTGCAAATCATTGAAGCGAATCTGCAAGGAAGGGGATCAGATGCAGTAGGTTGTAAATAATTGGTCTATGAAAAGGGTCGGATATGGTATATGTAGAATGAGGAGGAGGACTTTGGTATATTGATGGGGCACGGGGGGCATGCTTTTTTTATTAATGAATCGTTTAATGGTGTTGAAACAGAGAAAATGGATCTGGGTTTCTCTGTTTCTCCAATCTCCGATGCCTCATCGTCCTCAATATCGACATCTTCAGCCACCGGCAATAACTATATTGAGCACACAGTGTCAAAAATGGATACCTTGGCAGGGATAGCCATCAAGTATGGAGTCGAGGTACAAGCGAAACACCCATTGCTTTCCCCTTTACTAGACTGTATTTAGCCATCTCATCTCAAATACCAAGAATATGTCAAATTACTAGCTGGAAAATAGTCATAGCTAGAACACTGCATTATAGGCTAGTTGCTCAGTATCAGATAAAATAATTATCTCCTGTTGTACGAAAGAGAAATCAGATCTGTTTTGCAGGGAGCATGGATTTTCTACTGCACTTGGGAATTGTGTTCTTTGTGGGTCTCGTTGCGTGTGGTTGTTGTCTTTGTGATGCCTTCAAAATGAAATTTCAATGACATATCCCTTATTGGGTAGTTTGTTCCATGTTAAGATGACTGCTTCTCTTTCTACATGCTTTACGGGGTGAACTTGAGGTCTATGATTTGAGCACACACATAAACAAAAATGTGATATAAATGAGCGATCAATATGGGATTCGAATGTACACTATGATGATCCAATCCTCCTGGACTAAGAATATCGGATGCAATTGTCTAACATTCTTAACCGCAGGAACCATAAAATGCATATATAGCTTCTTGTCAGCAGAGAATAAAAATGGTGAAAGTTGCTTACCAATCTAGATCTAGAATCTTTAACAAAAACAATTGATAAATTTAAATGCTTGAGAAAATTGAACGTTTTTATAGCAGAAAGCGATCAAATTTGTCACAGGATGTTCTTTCTGTAATATATCAAAGTCCGTCCTCGCAGGTGCAAGAAAAGCTACTTATGTCTGATTTTATAAGAAGAATCATAGTTAAAGTAGACAGGTAAGAGAAAATTGTGCTTAAGACATAAAATGGAAGAAATAATCTGGTTCCTGTTATTGCAAATCATTTATATGGTTTCATATTTCCTAACGACTTAGCTATCAGGTAACTTTAGGAAATTACTTAACTCTTTTTTGGTAAATTGTACTGGCTACATTGCAACTATGGAAGATGGATATTTGGCAAACAGTCTCTTTCATTTTGGCATGCTTCTGTTATAGGATGCCTTCAAACTGGCAGTGTTTTTTTGGTCGCCAACTGTTTTCTGTGAATCGATATTTTATCATGAAAATAACTTAATCATTTTTATCTGCAAATGAAAATGGAATCTGTATGTAATTTGAAAAGGTATTTACTGTTATTTATCCATATAACCCGGTAATGCTAGTTTGTATAGTTTCGGGGTTTCAATTAATGATAGATAATTCTTTGTTTGAAGTTTTAACCCCTTTTAACCATGTTGCATTCAAAAGAGTAGTTCTGGACCTGTAGATGGTTTAATTGCACCGGCTAGACAATGAGTTGGATCAAGAGCCTTTCTGTCATTTCTTTGTCGTTTTGATGCTTGGATTGTTTCTCTGTTGGGAATTTATGGGCAATCCAAAGACTGAAAGGAAATATGTGGCCTGTAATTTGAAACGACATTAATTAATCAACTTTCTTCTTAGTTCTTTCCCATTTTGATGATGAGTTTTCATGCTTGGGCTGTTCCTTTGTTTGTAATATGTAATATCAATACCCGTGACAAGCCTCACAGCATGTGTTGACAGTTTTATGCCAGTAAGGACCAATAGACCTTGTTTAAAGATCTTGTTGTCTCTCATGTTTATATGAATTGTATTGGCATGCAGGTTTCGGATATAAAACGGATGAATGGATTGATGACAGATCTTCAAATGTTTGCTCACAAGACTTTGCACATACCACTCCCAGGAAGACACCCACCTTCAACTACTTTGTCAAATAGCCCCAAAACTCCCAGGTATATTGACTTGTCATTCTATCACTCCTTATTCTGGTAACGATCTGTGGCTTTAAAGTATAAACAAGTATGGCAAAAGTTTTGGGAACTTGCATGTTATTTAAGTTTTTGCTTCTTGGATGAACACTTGAAAGTTGATGGACAATATTGGAATACTTTCTTGCCTTTCACATAATTTCTCCTCATTTAGTCATAATATCTTCCATAGTTCATTCCTCTTGACTGTTGAAGTATTGGAACTAAGACAGAATTCAAGATTCAAGGCCAACTACCTGTGTATATGGGTCCTTAACCAAAATACTAGACCAGGGCATTTGGCAAGGTACCCATGTCATAGGTTGAAATCAACCCATGGTGCTGTATGTAGAGTTCTAGTGATGCATGGCCACGGTGGGGGGGGGGTATCGAAGTCAAGATCGCAGATGGAGATAGAGAACTATAAATTCTTGGTTGGACACGGGTTAATCTTGTTCACCTCGGTGGTTGGTGCTTACATAATACATGTATTGTAGCAAAGGCTCTTTCTATGTTATAAGAAGTATTTAAACAGTTTATTTTTTCTGTATAGGGCTGCATTTCTAATAAATGTTTGTCCTCTTAGGGTCTATCACAAGCCGTCCACATGAATGTTAACTAGTCTTCCTTTCGCTCGGACCCTAGTGTGACCAAAGCTACTTAATTGTGCTGAAGCCTGCGGTTACATACATGTGACTATGTTGGCTAGCATCCCGGCAATCCTAATATTTGTAAAGGAAATAAACCTATGAATCCGATATATTTAAGGCATCTGTATGGTTTGGATGTGTTATTTTTAAAATAGCTCTTGTTTTATCTTTTTCTGGTTAATATGGCATATTTGGCCTTTGCTTTGCCTATTTTTCTATTTTCCAAAATAATGCTACTATACTTCAGTGAAAGAAATTGTTGCTTGAAGCCGCATTGACTATTTCCTGTAAAACCCAATCTATGTGTTGTTTGTATATATAGCTCTCTTCCTGTCTTTACAGTAATAGGATGTCTATTGACTGTTTGTCCTCGTGTAAGTTCTTGTTGCATGTGCCAAACCTCTGTCCATTCCAGCCGGAGATTAAGGAGTTTATATGAGATGATATCCATCAGAGAGATGACATATTCTTATGAGCACTTCCTTGATAACTTTAATGGCAGTGAGCATCTTTGCTTCTATTTCTTACATGGTACGAGATTTTCTGTTTAACATTTTTGATATGCTCTTGTCAACTCAGGTTAGAGGCTTAACACTACATTACCTGAAGATCTATGCGCATGTAGACCACACTTCTGGGTGGTTGAGATGCTCCAGGAGCATGTTCCTGTATATGTCCAATTCACTATGGGATTAAAACTATCCATCTCTAATTTCGCAATTCCAGATGATTGATTTCCATTGTCATCTAATAGAAGGAACTGATATATGATGCTTTCTTTGCTAAGTCCTTTACCTACACAGCTGCTTCCTTGTCAGTGGAAGCCTATAGAAGTTGAACAGAATATCATATTTGCTTCTATTTCTTACATGGTATGAGATTTTCTGTTTAACATTTTGGATATGCTCTTGTCAACTCAGGTTAGAGGCTTAACGTTACCTCACCTGAAGATCTATGCACATGTAGACCACACTTTTGTGTGGTTGAGATGCTCCAGGAGCATGTTCCTGTATATGTCCAATTCACTATGGGATTAAAAATATCAATCGCTAATTTTGCAATTCCAGATGATTGATTTCCATTATCATCTAATATAAGGATCTGATATATGGTGCTCTCTTTTCTAAGTCCTTTACCTATACAGCTGCTTCCTCGTCAGTGGGAGCCTATAGAAGTTGAACAGAATATCATCTTTTTGATATATGGTGCTCTCTTTTCTAAGTCCTATACCTATACAGCTGCTTCCTCGTCAGTGGGAGCCTATAGAAGTTGAACAGAATATCATCTTTTTGCTGAATTTTCATATATGAGATGATATACATTCAATGCAAATATTACAATGATGAGTGTTCCATATATATAGAACATATAGTGACCATCCATGAAAAGATGCATCCCTTGAATAATAAATAACTAATACATATATATTATATTGTATATAAATATATTATTACATTATTGATTAATAATTAATAATCATATTATTAATTATTAATCTAGTGGAATGTCATGATGCTGCCCAAACATCAACACTCCCTCTCAGCGAGGGAGACATTCTACATTATGCCAAGATTACCTATGAAGATTACCTTTGAAAATTACTTGTGGGTAGCTCTCAAATAGCTTCAACATGTCACCATGACATCCACTACGTCACAATGCATCTGTACCTCATCATGTGTACCTTTGTGACTTCACAGCCAATGCATCCAAGGCCTTTGGGTAGTTCTCAAATAACTACAAGATGTCCCCAGGACATCCACTACCCTGCAATGCATTTGTACCTCATCATGTGCACCCTTGTGACTTCACAACCAATGCATCCAAGGCCTGTGGGTAGTTCTCAAATAACTACAACATATCCCTAGGACATCCACTACCTTGCAATGCATCTGTACCTCGTCACGTGCACCCTTGTGACTTCACAGCGTGCATCCAGGGCCGGTGGGTAGCTCTCTAATAGCTATAACATGTCATCATGAGACTGTCCAGTTTCCCGCAGAAAACTCGGATATCTTATGCATGACATCTAGTACCCTGCGATAACATTTGTAGCTTGTCTCATCAACATGCATCTAGGGTTGGTGGGTAGATCTCCAATAGCTACAACATGTCATCACGACATCCACTACCTTGCGATAACATCTGAAGCCATCACTCTCTCTGAAGAGGGACTATGTCGAGCTTGTCCCTTAAGTACTCGAACTTCGTCCTTGACAACGACTTTGTCAGCACATCCACAACCTGCTCATCGGTAGCCACATATTGGAGCCTCACTGTTCCCATGTGCAACGTATCCTTGATATAGTGATACTTGATTTTGATATGCTTTGACTTATCATGAAACACCGGGTTCTCTTGACAACTTTATATAACTCTGGTTGTCGCACAAGATACAGGTCACCTCCATCACAATATCGAATAATCCAGTTAGCAATTTTCGAAGCCACACTGCTTCGTGACTTGCTACACATGCTGCCACTTACTCTGCCTCAGCCGTACTGAGTGCTACACATAACTGCTTCCTGCTGCTCCACGAAACCATACTGGAGCCTAGATTGAAGCAATATGCCGAAGTACTCTTCCGATCAGGAATACTGCTGGCCCAATTTGAATCCGAATATCCATATAACCTGAACTCATGGTATGTCACGTACCTGAGACCATAATCCAATGTACCCTTAAGGTACCTCATCACATGTTTTGCTGCGACCAAATGAACTTGCTTGGGCTGCTCCATATATTGGCTCAGGGTGTTCAAAACACATATCCAGTCTCATGTTCGTCAAGTACATCAACGAACCCACCATCTTCTTGTATAAAGTAACATCCACAATTTCTGAAGTCGTGTCCTGCAACAACTTCAGATTTTATACCATAGGTGTAGCGATTGCCTTGCAATCCAACATCCTGAACCTCTTCAGGATTTCCACTGCATAGTTCCCTTGACTTAGGGAGATTTAACCCGACTTTTGCCATACCTCCAGTCCCAAGTAATAGTGCATCAGACCAAGATTCTTCATATCGAATTCAGAGGCCAACTCCCTCTGTCACTGAAAACCCTTCTAGTCCAGTCTGCCTCACTGGTTGCTCCCTCTCTAACTCTGTGACAATATTTCCATTTTCCAAAGCACACAACATCATGGTAACCACCACATCAACACATTGACACAAGATTCATGTGATCTCAACTACAGAGGGTTTGTCACTGCTTCTTATGTCCATCTTGATCACTCCTCACCAAATACTCGTGTTGATCTTGATCTTCTTCTCTGACAGGTTCTCTACCTGAGCCCTGAACTCTTAGAATCTGCTGAAGACCTCATCCTTAGTCTTCATGAAGAAGATCCATGAGTGTCACATAGTATACGAATTTCGGTAAACTGTCATGTGCCTAGAAGCACCACAATCTACTAACCAGGTATCCATGGTAACTTGCCTAGAACAAGAACAAGAACATCTCCATGGAACAAGCATTTCCATGGTAACTTGCCCAAAACAGAATAAGAGAGACACAAGAATATTTCCCATTCTAAAGTTTGCTGTAGTGATCCTTGCAAACACATTTCCTATTCATGATACGGATAATGATCAAGGTGGCAACCTTGTGATAGTATTTCTCAATAACCCTGTAGATGATGAAGCCTCCATTCACACAGGGTCGTGTCCACATTCATATTTCTTTATCATTGTCTAGGGATATGACAACCAAAGTCTAAATGAGGTTGTTGTTCTATAAGAAATTCTCTATCCCAGAACTCATACAAGTGTTTATGCTCCTCTCTTCCTCTTTCAAAGAGTTTTGGGAGCACCCAAGTGAGGAACATAAGCAGGATGCCTTCATCCCTCCTTAACTCACCACTCTCATCTACAATGCCTATTTACGATAGATTTTTAGTACTCCCCATCACCGCTAAAGCCATTATTAGAGCTCCACTTATCGTTATTCCTAGGACAAAGACGCTTGCTTTACAATATAATCCTTCCAACGCTCATGGGTTACTATCCTCCATTATAATAAACCCATGTTAACTTATGGACCCTTTACATATGTTATTCTCGTTTCATTGTATCTCTCCACAAATTAGCCAACGTCTAAACTTCGTCGATTCTCTTGAGACTTTGGATGCTCGACTTCTCTTTCCCCAGTGGAAATTTGATATGTGTGGGCCTTCTCTGACAACTCTTCACTCGCATGCCGTTAAATTATGGCTATGACGAATGGATCCCGACGATCGTGTTTCACTGTCACAACTGCAAGGATCTCGTGGACCATGATTTCTGGAGGAGAATGCACATGTAAATACAGAATTAGCATCAGGCCAGGCTGAGCTTTTGTCATTCGGAGTTCTGTCCTCGGATGTAGTGCGAATGGATTTCTTCCACAATGAACTTCGATAGACCATGATCCTCCATTATCCTGCAAACAGATTCATGTCGCAACATCCATAGCCGCCCAAATTGCTCGGTATCTGCAACATCCAGAAGCCACTGGTCGAATGCCGTCCCTTCTGCCGTGGTTCAAATGTCATTTTGAATCGGCTCTCCCACAACGTGCATGCACAGACTTTATTCTTTCCGTGGATTTGCAGATCCCACTGCATCTCCAATCAAATGAAGCAACACACACATTTCCAGCTTGTGCTTTCCAATGGCAAGTTGGACGAGTCCCACGACACATATTGCGGTTGTTGATGTTTTTCTTGCCCATGGAGCTATAAAATAATTTTCATGGGCTTGCCATTGGAGAACTGATCAAAGTAGATCAGAATCCTTTCGATGCGCTGCGACCAGAAGACCAATTAAAGCTCTGCGACCAGAAGACCCAATTCTCCCCGTGATGGCGATTCTTCTCTCAAGATCCTGGGCCATCCTGTGAGGGAGTTAGCCAGTCCTGCTTTGATACCATGTTGAATTTTCATATATGAGATGATATACATTCAATGCAAATATTACAATGATGATTGTTCCATATATATAGAACATATAGTGACCATCCATGAAAGGATGCGTCCCTTGAATAATAAATAACTACTTATTTATGATATATATTTATACCTTATATAAATATATTATTACATTAATAATATTGATTAATAATTAATAATTAATAATCATATTATTAATTATTAATCGAGTAGAATGTCTTTCTGATGCTGCCCAAACATCAACACTTTTTTCCTCAAATATCTACAAGGGGTTAAACTACTGCCTTGGTTCAAATGGCTGAGTCTCTAAACAAATTTCAATTAAAGAAGCAGACATACCTCTTGTGTCTCTAGGATGATATCCATGGAGCCACAAATTGATGCAGAACACAGTAATTGTATGTCAAGGCCAATAGAATTAATAGAACCAAGGAGTATTGAATCAATTTATACCAAGACTAAGAGAAGCTGAAATTATCAGACTGTTTGAGCATTACTGCTCAAACAAACAATTGAAAATTTGGCTAAGATTTAACAATTAAAAGTAGTAAAAATTTGAAGCTGCTCTACCCATTCTCTATACAATATTCCTTACAATCTCTTGTCACTATCTGCTCTTGAAATGGGATTTGAACTGGGAAAACATTCATTGTTCTCAACAACAATGCAGCTATCCTTGCACTTATTAGACAATGAGTGTAACTCTCTTTTTAATGGTGCTTTGATTTCTAAATTGATTCATACGCTGGATGATTGATCCACCATCCTCAATTTGCCAACTACAGAGTTAGTGCAAAGTCGTAATCCTATTCAACATATGCATATCTTAGATGCTGATTATTGGTAGTAGACAATGTCTTGTACAAAGCTTTCAAAGACTAATGTCGAATCATAATGCAAGGCTATCTAAAGTTTAGACTTATGAGTGTTACTCCAAAAAATTAGTAATCTGACACTTGTGAAGGTAGAAAATAGAGAGAGCTCAGAATCTTATGCCTCAGAAACATGAGATTATTTAGTATATATGTTATAATATTTGTGAGTCCTGCCTGTAATTGGTATACCTCATAGTTTGTTCTTTGGGTGTGATTCATGCTCTCTTTACATTGATACAATAAAGCAATCAACTTCTTGTAGGATGTTTGAATCTACCCTTTGAAATCGCAATTCTGAGATGTCAAATTGTGGTCAATTATGATTTGATATGTTTCTCACATATTTGGGTCCGAAGCATATCATGTAACTTGTGATTTTGCATTGCTTTTCCCATTGGTTTGATGAAGACCCCCGTCGATAAAATCTGGGGAATGTATGAAAATAGATATAGTAATTTAATTGGGAATTTATCATGGACATTATCATGCCATAGTGAGTAAATTAGCTTTCTTTGCTCCCGAGTTATCAATGATACATGCTGGAAGAAAACAAGCCAAAAATTTAGGGAAAGCATGAATGAAGTTACTAGAATTCAACATGTAATCTGCATTAGATGTTGACAGGAGAAAGTTCCAGTATTTAACAACTGGCAATGGAAGATAACAAGTCATGTTTTATCAGTCATTCAACTTCCAACAATGCCTGATGGTGCTGTTTCTGCCATATATATGCAATGCCTTAGATCAAGAGATCTTAAAAGAAAAGAGATGATGATTACTGTTGACAATTATCCCCAAGGAGAAAGTGGATCCTGACCTCAGATTAATGTTTTCCAGGTTATAAGCCCATATTGGAAAAAGGTAATCTGCTTTGTACAATTTAAATTGAGTTGAATACCCCTATTCATACAAAAGACGGGTGAAACCAAGTAATCATGAAAGTGTAGTGTAATCCGGTCCTTAGATTTTTAATCATTTTAGAGTCTGCTTAGGCCATATTTGACATATTTGGCCTTAATATAGATATTATAAATATTTACTAAGACATTAATACAAAATCATGATCTTTTATACAAAATTTCCGCATTTCAATATAAGATTTATGTTGTATCTTATGGGGTACAACATGCTCTCATGAGGAGCTGTTGGTATTTTAAAGATGCACGATCGTGACATGAGAGAGAAACATATGAGATAAGTTATTTTAACTACCTCCTAAACTAACCTATAACTAATGTTGGGTCAGTGACATTTATTGTGACCCACTAACAATAGATTATAGGACTTCTGAGTCCTAACAATATTAACAACACCTTATTGAGTGTTACTAACACCCTTCCTTAACATGAGATACCACTTTTTGTTTTTGCCCCCTTGAATACAAAATTCATAACGACACTTTTGAAGCAACTAGATTCAAAATTTAAAGAATAACTACAAAAATTGTATAATATTCCTGTTCAGTTTTCAACAATGCAATACTGTTCCAGTTTTGGGACTTTTCTTGGTGTTCCATTGATTGGCATAACCTTCATTCTGAAGGTAGATCTCCACTGGATTCTCCTAGTTAAGATAAGATAATTTTATTAATGTCGAACAAATGACCACAAAAATAGGTCAATGGGACTGTTGAGTACAATAGTGCCAGTAGGCAATATATGGTGACAATCTCCTACTATCAGATTGCCATCATCCTCTTTCTTTGAAGGTAGAGTTGGGTTGGACTCCCCTAGCCTATCAATCAACTGGGCATCCCTTCTGCAGTACCCTTTCACTGCAGGTTGAGCTGTGAAACTGTTGATCAAGACAAGGAGTCTTTCTTGGACTTTTCATCATCTTCTTGTCATTTGAGTCTTCATCAACAGAATCCCTAATCATGTTGCAACTTTCCTCCTTTTTGGCTTATCCTTGAGTACATCAGTGCTCGGATTTTGCAGTTCCAGGGCACATGGCCTAATTTTCCCACAATAGAAGCATTTTCCCCCCCTTCTTAGTGCCTCTGCTTGCACCTTTGCTACCTTTTTTTGGTGCTAATGCTTTTATTAAAAAGGCCATTTCTTCAATCTCCATCTACTCATTTTTCTTCAGCCATGAGGGTTGAGAGCATGATTTCTAAGGACTGAGGGAATTTGAGTGAGAGTAAACAGTATGTTATTATAATTTGTGGGCAGATACTTTAATAACACTGCTTTGGCGTCATTCTCATCCACCTTCAATCTTACTTTAGACAGCTGTTGCATTAGTGCTTTTAAGGTGTTTACATGGCTAGATATGTTTCCCCATGGGCCATCTTTAAGCCAGAGGATTGCTTATTCAAAGTAATTGACCCGGATAGCTGATTTAATTTGTCCCAAATTTTTGTAGAATTTTTAGTTTAGCCTTCTAGATGATGTAATTGTGTATCAGACATTCCCAGTCCGATGATAGGCCTAGCTTTACTATCCTTTTTAGTCCGTTCAACTAATTTATCTTGTTGTGAGGGGTTTTCTCTACTCTATTGATGATGCTCCATGTCTAAATTCATTAAATACAGTTGTAATTTTATTTTTCAGGGAATAAATTCCTTTCATTGAACTTCTCTAACACAGGTTTTGGTTATTTTCAGAAAGAAAATAACCAACTTTCTATGTATTTCTGCCCTTTGTGATACAAAGAAATTTCAGGGAAAACTAGTTGTCAGAAATTAATAAATACCTCCAGGTCTGCCTGTTCTTCTGTATCTGAAATGTGTCTTGTCTGAATAAAAAGTTTCAAAGCATAAAAATACCTCTGTTAGAATTACGGGCCTGCTGTTCACATTTTAGATAAAATGTTTCTGTTAAGGCATGCTGTTCCAGTCTGCTCACTGACTCCTTCAGGCTTCAGACAATCTGCTGACAAATTCTGACACGCCTACATTGATTTTCTGTCTCTTATTTCAAAGATACACTGGTCAGTTTGTATACTGCTGCCAATCATTACGAAATAATGTCTGTTGTTGATGCTTGGAATTAATATTATGACTCACTGCTGTTGCTGACAAATTTCTCATAAAAATGTTTGATTATTGCCCACTATTCTCACTGCTAGGCAATGTTGATAACATCGGTGATTTTTTGCTGATGTTTGAAAAAATCGCGATTTTTTCTTTAGGCGATTTTTCCTGTTTTTTTTCCGATTTTTGCCACAATATATTTTGTATTTTTAATGTTTGCCACGGTTTGCCGATCTTTTTGCCGATGTTTTCGAGAATATGTTTTCTGGACCCTCGCCGAGTTTTTGCCTATGCCAATGTTATCAACACTGCTTCTAGGTAATGCTGCTGTTTATTCTTCGCTCGTAGCCACCGGGCTTCATGCCTCTGTTATTATTTCACACTTGACACTGCTTTTTTTGACACCTCTGTGATTCTTTCACAGCCACTGGTGCTGTGCTATAAGTCACATGACACTGGGACATGTGGGCGTGAGTGTCTGACACGTGACCAGTAGACCC
>SNQJ01S0096016.1:0-37195 GCA_010110895.2 Picea sitchensis
GAGAGCTTATTGTGAGAATATCTTTTGGAGTATTGATGGAGAGCTTCTTGTGAGAGCATCTTTGGTGTGGATCTCTTGAGCATGATTGAAGATCTATTCTGAAAAAGAGAGCGTGAAGAGAATCTCATGGATGCATTGAAGTTTCGGCAAGTCTGAGATCATGACGACGAAATTCTCGAAATTACAGAAAAACACTATTTTCTGGTGCGTACACGAGTTGTCTGTGTATAGGGTGCGTATACATGAGCTGTCTGTGTACAAAATGCGTACAATACGCGGGATGTATGTGTACATGGAGTGTATAGTGGATAACATCATGGAGATTTGTGGTTGAGTTGATGGCAAGTTGTTGAAGATTGAAGCAGGTTCCAGATCTGAATTCTATGGGCTCAGATTTGTCATTGAGACACTAGTATGGTTACATTATTGTCTTGATGGATAGTATTGCTTGTTGTGTTATGAGTGCTTAGGGAATTCTTGGTATGGCTGCTATGATGTGGTTTATGTTGGTTGTTGGAGTGAGAAGTAATCTCGTGATTCAGTGGTGATATGATTGCTATGGTATACTAGTTTCTTATACATGATTGAGTTAGCATTCATATTGATTAGTTGTGGAGCATGAGTAAGCTATTGGAGAGCTTGCATGTGTTGTGACTAGTTGGTGGTTAGTTTGGACAGTGAGAGATAGAAGAGAATGATAAAGTGGTTGCAGAGGATCTGAGTTGATCTTGAAGGGAAAACCTTAAGAGCTCAGAAGTGATACGCAGGTTGTTGTATACACTGGCCACGTACATACATGGGCTATAGTGAGCCAGGGCACGTATTCATGTGGGCTGCACTACTGACAAGTCACGTACCTATTGCAGATTGACATATGTTGAGGATTGTTGCCTCATCTTAGTTGGTGCTGAGGGTATAAGTTGAGTCTTGCACTATAGCGCTGGTGCTCTTGTAGAGTTGTACTCTATTCAATTGTTGCTGAAAAACCCCAAGGATTGTAGTTCGTAATAAAAACAAAATTGTACATGCATCTTGTGTTTTTTTTGTTCCTCGTGGTGATGACTTGTTGATGATATATTTCTGATATATGTTCACATCTAACTGGTTATAAATGAAAACAATGGGTAATGAGTGAATGTTGAATGCTAACTAATGAGTTTTGTGTAAGAGGGAAGTTTTGGGAAAAAGATCCCCACACTCATTCACCCCCCCCTCTAAGTGTGGTAGGTCTTTCCAAAAAAATCAGCCAAAGATTGCATCAGGCTGACCATTTCATCAACAAGTTGAATAGATTGTTGGGAAACCGAAGATGACTCGGGACTAGAAGGAACATTAGACAAGGACTATAGTCTTCGTACCACTGGATTACCAAGGAAAAAATGAGTAAGGTGATCTCCCTTGCAAATATTATAAGGTAACATGGGATTACGTCTTATTCATCTTGTTTTCTCAATAGTATCAAATCGTAACCTCAATATTTTCTAGAACCTCATGAATGTTCCAGGTATGAAAAAACCCAGTTTTCTTTTTCTGTGTACCTTGTTGATGCTATATGCTCTTCTATAAAATTTCCTACCTTTGGATGGAGTTGGGATCAAGATCACCCACTTGTACATGTTTATTGTTCATATCTATGGGGCATAAACTATAAGAGATACATTTATGATGTATGAGACTGTTTCCTCGCTCCCTTTTATACCATAGTTTTTGGATATCCAACATATAGAATATCGAAGGAGGCCATTGCTGGTATGAAAGGTATAGCATAATGGTATTTATGATAGTATTACACATACATAGGGGTCTTTGGAAACTCCAAGCCCCCCCACCTCCTTCCTAAATATGTCCTTGTTACGTTGTTAATTTGGGAAATTTCCTACCAAACCATGGGAACATGAACAAACTCTTTCATCTCATGAAGTAGTAAAAATGTTTGTCCTACATTTATTGTCAATATAGGAAATTACATATTTTTAAATGGTCCTCATACTAGAAAAGAATTAGAGGCTTTGCAAGAGATATGTTTTTGCCTAGGAGAAGTAATAGGGAATGATCCACAAAACCTGACACTAAATCATGCCAAATATATTGGCCTCACTCACCCTATGATTTTAATTTTTGAACCAGTGAAGTAAAGCAATGCATATAGATTCTTAAGCAAAACATAAATTAATCAATGGATCATACACACAATACACACAGATTTACGCTAGAAACCCTTAATTGGTAGAAAACCAACCTTCCTTGGTGCCACACCTTTTAACTCTTCATAGTATTAATTTCACCATTCACAATACAATATATACAATATTTTAGGTATTTTGTAGCTACCAAAACCCTAATCCCTTAATCCAGGATTAATTTAGAAAACCGCTAAAAATAGAAAAATCCGCTAAAATAACAAAAACCACCCCCCAAAAAACATTTCAGGGTGTTGCATGTAACCAAGGGGGTGGGGGGGAGGGGAACTGGGACCCCCCAGGAAATTTTTCGGAACACATGACACAAAGGGAAAAGGAATTTGGGATCGTCAGACGCATTTGTCGAATCTGACGTGCACACACACACACACACATGCAAAGAATATAACACATACCCAACAATGATCCATGAAGTAAATTTTGCTAAAGAATTTTTCAAAGGTGTCTTGTTCTTTGACTCATTGTTACAAAGAAGACCGGATTATGTGGCCATAGAAAAGCTTCAAATGGAAGAATAAGAGAAGAGAAGAATTATCCATGAACAATTCCAATTACTTCTGGAGAAGGACCAATAAAAGTTAGAGGCAAAGGAATTAGAGGAGAACATAAATCTTATGAGAGACACCAGAAGGAAATGATAGCACAACAAAAATGTCAAATAAAATAAGTAGAGAAGAAAAAGAGCCAAGAAGACATCAAAGGAAAGGTGGAAATTGAACCCAGGAAGCGTTCCAAGGTGGTTGAGAAGAAAAAAAAGGAAGATGCATTAAAAAGGCTTGTTGATGAGAGGAAATGAAATCTTAGCAAGATGAACTTCAACATAAAAAATATAAGGAGGAGAAAAATAGACTAGTAGCAAAGAAAAAGAAAGAAGAGGAAGAAAAAATAAATCTACTAAAATTGAAGCCAAGGGAAAAGATGATGAGGAAGCAGAGAAGCTAAGACATACAAAATCAAATGAGACCAAGAAAAATCCACTACTCTGAATTTGGGCATAATCGACATTCCCCCATCGGAATTTACCCCTCTTATGGCCATACTAGGTAATCTATCTTTCTTTGCACAGGTGTTGAAATTTTGTGATGTTGTAGTGCAATAGGGGAATACTATTACAGTAACAAAACCAAGGGAGTTGAGAAGAGGGAAAGCAAGAAGAAAAGAGGGGATACAACTGCCAGCCAACCATCAAACAAAAGAGTTATTGAATGTAAGGCAGGGCTGGATCCGAAAGAAAATGCCATTTGTGCATTTGTAGGAGATAATGCCATGTTTGTGTATGATATAGTTGTTGCATTAGAAAAAGCATAGACTCAGATAGATGAGATGGAGAGGAAAGTAAATGAGCAGAAGGATGACACAATTGTTGAGATCATTATTTTCATGTGGAGGTGAAATAAAGACTTGGTTGTTCTTATTATTAAAGAAATTTTTTCCAACTTCATCTTCAAAATCCATTACTTATTGTTCTTTGATGGATTCATGAAGTGTTTGTTGTTCCTCAAGAATGTTTCAGGTATGAAAAAACACATTTTTTATATGTATGTGTACCTTGTTGATGCTATATGCTCTTCTATACAATTTCCTACCTTTGGATGGATTTGGGGTCAATATCAACCACCTGTACATGTTTATTGTTCGAATCTATGGGACATAAACTATAAGAGATACATTTATGACACATGTGACTCTTTCCTCACTCCCTTGTATACCATAATTTTTTGATATCCATCATACTGAATATCGAAGGAGGCCATGGCTGGTATGAAACATATAGTAGACTAGTATTTAGGAAAGTACTACACATACATCAGGGTCTATGAGAACTCCAAGGCCCCTCACCTCCTTCCTAAATATGTCCCTAATAGGATGCTAATCTAGGAAGTTATACCAAACCATGGGAACATGAATAGCCTCTTTCCTCCCAGGAAGTAGTAAAAATATTTGGCCCATATTCCCTGTCAATATAGGAAATTACATAGTGTTAAATGGTACTCATACTAGAAAAGAAGCAAAGGATTTGCAAGAGATATGTCTGTTCCTAGGAGAAGCTAAAGGTCATGATACAAAAAACCCGGCACAAAATCATGTCAAATATGTTGGCCTCACTCACCCTGTGATTCATTAAGTAAATTTTTCTAAAGAAGTTTTCAAAGGGGTCTTGTTATTTGAATAAGTGTTACAAATAATACTGAATGTTGTGTCCATTGAAAATA
Organism: Picea sitchensis; assembly: GCA_010110895.2. Classification (NCBI taxonomy): domain Eukaryota; kingdom Viridiplantae; phylum Streptophyta; class Pinopsida; order Pinales; family Pinaceae; genus Picea; species Picea sitchensis. Next base: position 4,415 of record SNQJ01S0096016.1, read on the forward strand.
TTCAAAAGGAAGAAGAAGAGAAGAGAAGAATAACCCATGAACAGTTCCAATTACATCTGGAGAAGGAACAAGAAAAGTTAGAGGTAAAGGAACATGAGGAGAAAATAAAATATGGTGAGAGACACCAGAAGGCAATGATAGCAGAAGAAAAATATCAGATAAAACAAGAAAAGAAGAAAAAGAGCCAAGAAGACATCAAAGGAAAGGTGAAAATTGAACCCAAGAAGAGTTCCAATGTGGATGAGAAGAAGAAAAAGGAAGATGCATTAAAAAGGCTTGTTGATGAGAGGAAAAATAAGAAAGAATAGAAAATAAAAGCTTAGCAAGATGCACTTCAACATAAAAAAGTCGAAGAGGAGAAAAAGATACTAACAACAAAGGCAGAGGCAAAGAAAAAGAAAGAAGAGGAAGAAAAACAAAAGGTTGTTGAAGCTAAAGTTAAGAGAAAAGTTGATGATGAAGCAAAGAAGTAAAGACATAAAATTGAATGAGACCAAGAAAAATACAACTACTTCGAATGTGGGCATAATTGACATTCCCCCACTGGAATGTATCTCTATTATGGTCATACCAAGTAATCTATCTTTCTCCTCACATGTGCTGAAATTTGATGATGTTGTAGTGGCAGGAGGGGAATACTACTACAATGAAAAAACCAAGGGAATTGAGAAGAGGGAAAGAAAGAGAAAAAGAGGGGATACAAGTGTCATCTAGTCATAAAAAAAAACAGTTACTTAATGGAAGGCATGGCCTAATCCCAAAGAAAATGCCATTCGAACTACCTCTCCTCTTCATGCATTTGTAGGATAAAACACCATGTTTGTGTGTGAGATAGTTGTTGCATTAGACACAACACATACCATGATAGCTGAGCTAGAGAGCACAATAAATGAGCAGAAGGATGACATAAAAACCAAGTCTTTATTTCCCCTCCATATTGAGATGGATATGTTTATATTTTCCTTGGTTCTATTGATTACAAAAGTTTTGATTGGTATGAAAAAATTGGTAAAGGAAGTATCTCATCACTTTTATATTTCTTCAAGATATCTCTTGAGAATTGGTTACCACTTTATGAGAGGATAAGTTGTGAAAGGGTTATCATTGAGGAGAAACATTGTTCTCCTTAGGTCCTAGAAATCTAATCTTGGAGTCATGATTTTTCCCATTTTCCTTATTTATCTCTGATTGAAAGTGACATAGAAAGTCAACAATCTTCATATATATTCTAGCTAGAGCCACCTTCAAATCCCCTTCTCCTTAGTGATTTAGAAATTGAGACCAATGGGTTGACATATTCATATGAGGAAAAGAGTGATTACATCAACGCAATTGACCTTTGGATGGATGAATTTTGTGGAAGTGATAACCAACCTTATGAAGATGTTGTCCTTGTGCGTCATGATTATGATCTTACATTGGCCCTAATCCTGGGAGGGATAGAGATTCTACCTTGTAATCATTTGATTTTTAATATATCCTTGTTTTGGTTCATAACCAACCATAAGGGAAAGTCTCAAAGTGATTATTTCATCAATTGGTTTCACTGGATCTATGATTTCACCTAACAACCTTAGTTAGCTAGTAGGATTGGGAAAAAATAAGCTTCCTTGAGCAATAGTGTAGGATTATTGTTTGATTGTTTTTCATGCATTTGTGTGTTTCCTTTCATGCATTGCTTTCCTAGTTTTCTTGATGAATTTGGTTTCCTTAGAATAATTTATTTCTTAGCTTCATGCTTAGAATTAGAAAAAAAATTATCTGCAAAAGTCATTTGATTTTCTGTAAAGGTTTACCAAGGTGGTAGATTTTCCCCATTCATATGTTGTTGATTCTTTGAGTGAGTGTGCACATCACAGATTTGGTGCATGTCTTCGAGTAGGAGCCATATATTTCCCCTTCAAGGGTAACAATCCCATAGCCGCTTGCTGGGGAGTGTGGTGTGTTTTAGCTTGCATGATATCTCTTAATCATGCCATTCAAACGTAAAAATTATCCTTATTATTCTTCATTTACATGCTTGTTTATCCTCACATTACTCTTAGGTTCCTTAACCATGATATATCAACTATCTCTGGCCTTACACCTCATATTATAGATTCACTTGGTACACCCTTCTTTCAATATACACGGTAATGGTACTTTGGTTTAGTCCGCTATACTTCATATACCATGCTCTGCTCTCAATGCATTGGTTTGATACTTAGAAATGGTGCTATAGTTTTTTTCTGGTTGTGAACATCATGAACATTGAAGTGCTATATAATAACAACTCTATAACATTAATAATTTTATATTTTGCCTTGTTTTACCATGGGGGACATGATTATATTTTAAAGATGTGATGAGTCTTGAGTCAGGTCATACTACTAGTGATCAAGTTGGTGTAGTGTGTCCATGTCCTGACCATACATAACACTTTACACCTTTCTCATTTACATCCATCTCATTCATAAAAATATCTCATCCTTTTATGTTTGATTTATCATATATCATATAACAAGGTCTATATAAATAAATCCTAAGTTAAATCAAAGCCAAAAAGGCTAGAGGTGAAGAGCAAGTAAAAAGTTAAAAAAAACATAATGAAGCTTGAGCTATGCCACCTCATTATCAGGCCAATTCCCCTAGTCCCTTGCTTGTCTATGAAAATATAAAGAAAAAGGGATGTGAGAAATGAAACAAAGAAAGAAAAAATATAAAGAAAAAGGCAAAGAAATGGGTAGTAAGAAATAGTGTTAAGGAAATGGAAACTCAAAGCTAGTTCCCTCTCAAAGGCTCGTGCATCAAATTATTGAAGACTCCTAGCTCCTGAAATCTAGTTGGACAATAATGTAGACCTATACATCATCTCATATGACTACGAGGGTCAACACATGACATTCCCCTTTCCATTTTCACACATTATTAACCACTCCACCTACATCTAACTTAGAGATCTAGGAAATCTTACTTGTCTTGGTCTTTGTCACATGTAATAGGGCATAAGAGTGTCCTCCCAAGGAAAACTTAGAAAAATTTTAAAATTAAACTTTGTTGTGTTGTTTTTAGAGGCGAATACAATGTGTGCATCATCTAATGGCTTGGAAGGGGGGTTAGACCCACCACTATAAGTGGGTTCCTTGCATTGGGATTTGTGTACATGTATATGGGGTATCATCTATGCTTTGGGATCCTTGTACCATGCTTTTAGATAGGTGTACCTACTCTAGGATCCATGACATTGAATTGGGATCCATGACATGACATTTGGATCGTTTCCATTTATCTTGAGATCCATGTACTTCATTGGGATACATGCCATTGCATTATGATATGACATGGATGCCACATCATCACAATTTCCAAATGGATTACTCTAGGAGAGAGCCCTTGCCCAGTTGGAATATTTTACCCACACGTGTGACTTATTCACTTTCATGGACCACACGTGGGAGGTTTTTGAGGACATTCACGAGGTGGTACATGTTGATATAGACGGCTACATGTTATTATAAGTGGTTATGACCTAGTTGATCACTTATTTGATGGAGCCCTTTGCTATAGGAGCCACATGTGACACATGCACCTTGAGCTCTCTAGCTTGATGTCCCACATGTGTGGATGATGTCACCCTCTTGGATATAATTTTTTTTATTGGAGAGTATTTATTCCATGATTCTGAGGTTATTTCGAAAGGCACCTTGGTATTTGTTGGAACATCAAGCATTGATGGTTCATCACACATCTCTCGGGTTTAGTCGGTCGAGAGGTTGACCTACATATCGATATAGTCGGTTGAGGGATCAACCAACACACCACACCAGTAGGTTGAGTAGTCGAAGCGCCTATGGTTGGATAGTTGACCAAAAATCAAAGATAGTCGGGTGGTGGATCGACCAACCCAAAAATTGACCGTGATTTGGACGTGTAGGTGGTTAGGTTGAGTCCTGTAGAGTCAAATCGACATAGTGGATTTTGTGGAGTCAAATCTAACAACCGACTGTTACAAGTGGACAAGATCTTACAGATTCTATGGAAATTAGTTAGATCTTGAGTATATAAAAAAAGAACCCTTGGGTCATTATCAATCACGGAAAGGGATATTGCGCAATAGATCATGCAAATAAAGATGTGAAACATGCACTGTGATGTTCTGAACATAGTGCACTCTGCTTAAGTGATGTAACTGTGTCTTTAGACACCATCCTTTATCTTCGAAAATTTTATTCCTCTTTGATTATTTGCAGTGTTGTTTCCTTTGTTTCATGTCATGTTCCACCGTATTCCCCAACATGATATTGGAGATGATGGTTTGAAACCTTGACATATTATTTGCAAACCTTGTTGAGTCTGATTTTTTGTGTGATTAGCTCTAGGCGAGTGGTTTGCTAATTGGAACTTATTGAAACATGCCAGTTTGTCTAGATATTGAAGATGGCTTTGAAGATTGATCTTTTTTTTCTGAATGGATCAAATTATGTAGTATTGGCACCAGATATGGAAACCCTATTGAAGAGTAAAGGATTGTGGAAGTATACAAAGATGGTGATTCCATATCCAATAGATAACCACTCGAAGTTTATTTTTGATGGAAAGAAGGATGAGGTTGTAGGAGTCATTGCGACCTACATATCACGGGAGATTCATTTTAACCTCAGTGGAATCGACTATCCTCATCAAGTCTGGAAGAAGCTTAAGACCTTGTTCAACCTAGTTGAAGAGATCCATGTCATGCAGTTAGAGAAAGAGTTGATCTCTCTCGATCCTCATTCCTTTGAGAGAATGGAGGACTATTTGGCACATGTCAAGGAAATCCAGTTGAAATTGGGTGAATGTGGAAACATATATCAAAATAAGGATGGAAAAATCATCGAGCTGGTCCTAACGAAATTGAGAACACCATTCAATGTGGTCGTATCATCTTTCCACACCAACTAGAAAGCACACAAGGAATATGGTAAGGATTACACCTTTGAATATTTCTATGGTATTTTGATTACTGATCAACTTAGATTGCTTGGAGAATGCAAGCTTGTTGGTAAACACCAGACCCACTTGCTCAAGGGAAAGGGAAAGATGGATCCTAGGATTAGAGTGCAGTTTGATGTCTCTACAAAGAAACTTGCATACTATGGCTAGGGACCCCAGAGACAACCACAATGAAGTCGAAAGAAGAATACATGTTAGTACTGTGGAAAGACTAGACACGTGGAGAAAAATTTATACAAGAAGCGATACAAATTAGAGGAGAAGGTTAAATGCCTTGAAGGAGATGTCTCTGATGTTCACCGACCTGAAGATAATTTCACCTTCCAAGTCGAAACTTCTTAGGCCTTACTATCTCATTCTATGCAGAACAAATGGGTTTTCGATTCTGGGTGCACTCATCACATGGATAAATATGCCTCTTTTTTCACGATATTGAATAAAGCCAAGGAGAGTAAAATCTATGTTGTTGCTGATTTTATTCGGATGTTGCTGGTGATAGTGATGTTTCTTGTCGACATGGGAAAATTGTTGATGTATATCATGTGCCAAATATCAGTGCAAATGTCAATGCATGTGTGTTTCTTAGTTGACACAGACATGAAAGATTGCAGAATTTTGGCCAGGTTGGTTCTATGTTCATGATTTGAATAAAAGTAAGTCGATTGTCACTAGCAGACTTCTCGATCTAACAGACAATTTGTACAAGTTCCATGACTCGAATCAACCTGAACTTGAACTGACTACACTTGTTTCTCACACTAATGAGATAATTCAATTTTGGCATGAATGATTTAAACATCTAAATTTTTGAATTTTGTAGGCACTGGCAACTCAGAACATGGTTGTTGGTTTGTCGAAGGTGTTTCCTCTTGAAGGAGTGCGTAAGGGTCGTGTGATTGGGAAGAATCATCAGGTACCATTTGAAAATGAGAAAGTGCAGTGAGCACAAAAAACACTGGAATTGGTTCACATTGATGTTTGTTTTGGCATGATTTATAGGAAAGCGCGTGCTTGTCATTGATGGCAAGAAAATCAATGATGATGGCATGATTACAGGCAGAGTGTGCAGAAGGAATCAAAGATCAGAAGAGATGGCGCAATAAACCTTAGATCAAATCAAGACCGTTGGATCTGCAAGCCAGATCTATGGCAGGGATGAATTGCGGGGAGTGAAGCTGAATTAAACTACTCGCCAGTTACAATCCTACAATCTATATAGATCGCCAGATCTCATATCTTTAAAGATATATGACTACGGTTGATCCAACAAACAATGAGTTTAAGTTAGATTGAATCATGACCATCGGATTCACAATCGCCAAATCTATGATAGGGATGAATTGCAGAGATTGAAAGGAGAATTAAACATCGCACTTGTTCCAATCCCGCAATTAGTCAAGACCATTCGATCTTATAGCTTCAAAGATTGATGATTGTGGTTGAATCACCAACAACGCACAACTTCAAATTGTGGATTTTGGGTGTCGAATTAAATCACTCACAAATTGTGGTTTTTCAATCATCGTCGACCCTTGATCTTCTTCAAGTGTCCTCACGACTGTTGGATCATTTTTGAGTGGAAGGACAGGATAAGTGGGGAAAAACGATTGAGAATTCGATTATGCGAATTCTCATTAGCCATAGGATCACTTTCGAGTGGAAGGAAAGGATAAGCCAACAAAGCTGCATCGCATAAATATTGAGTCATCGATCTAAGTTCATGATCGACGAACAACATTCACTTCGGATCTAAAGACACAAGGAGGTTACACTATGGAGAGCTTGAGATTTGAAATTCCCGAAATGTGAATTTCCTTCAGCCATTGGATCATTCCAAGTGGAAGGATGGGATATGCCAGAAGATATACATCGTATAAAGATCGAGCCGTCGATCTAAGATTTTGATCAACGAACAAGATTCACTTCAGATATAAATATATGAGGAGGTTACGCTCCAGAAAGTTTGAGATTGGAAAAACCTGAAGCCCGAAAATCTAAAATGAATAAGGACCATCGGATTTGGAGGAAATATGAGGACCATTGGATCAATGCTGTTGGTAAGTAGACCACATCATAAGACCACATGAGGATCCATGTCAGCAAGGACACGTGGCACAATTAGACAATGAAAAGTGTCAAGTTGATTCGACATTTCAGATACATGCAAATCATGAATCTGGGTGACACGTGGCAACTAATAGGCTCATGACATGTCATCAAGTGACATAATTAAGTGACGTCACTCTGGGAGATTTAATTCAGGAGTTTTACCACCTGCATATGCCCTAAGTTACGAAGTCCCAAATTTCGAAGTCCTGAAGTGGATACGAGTCGTCTGCTCTGAAGATCACTTCGGATGAATTCTCAACTGTTGATCTAGTACAGTGGAAGGACAATGTAAGTGGAAGTGTTAACCAAAAACAAGCATTTTCCACTGCCTATGAATTATTCAGCAGGTGACCACTCTAGAGAAGAATGAAGCAATGATCAACTTAAAGTTCTGAAGTGCCAAAGTCACTTATGATCGTTGATCATGTAGGGTGGTACATGTCAACGAATCGTGAACTCCGGGCGAAACTACTCTGGGAAAATGTGAAGGAGAAAGGTTTGAGATTTCTGAAGGTCAAAGTCCCAGAGAGGAGGATAACCATTGGATTAAAGAGGACACACGTTATTGGATTGTCATCTCTGGGAAAAAACAAAGGAAGGATGAAATAAAGTTGAGAGTTGAGATTGTCGAACCTCGAATTCTTGAAGGGATTGTGACCATCAATCCAAAAGGGAAACGCATCGTTGGATCATGGACTACAGGTGAAATTCTCCTGTAGTAAGCAAAGTTTGAGAATCGAAACTACCGAAGCCTTAAAGGTGAAATCGATCTCTTCCGCTGGTTTGGAGGCCCGCATGTCACCTGATCATTAAGACTAAGGATCTCACACGGACAAAGGAAAGAAGGAAGGAAAGGAAGATAGATTGGAGTTTTTGATTGAAGGAGTACCATCAAGATCATGAGATCGATGGTCCCATCGCATTACGGGGCTAGGACATGCTCGTGTCTTAATTTTTCATGAGTGGGATGCGATCTAAACCATGGTTTTGGAGAAAGGGTATGTGGTAGTTGGAGGTGGATTGTGAGGATAAAAGGGGTTGATCTCAAACCACTCTTGGACATGGCCACAATCATTTGCCTACGCAAGGACATAGCCTAAGGTTACATGTGACAGGGGGCTAATGTGAAGAGAGCTTGCGCTCACAATCATTTGGTCATGAGAGACCATCACCCAAGGTCATATCAAGAAACATAGCTAGTTCTCGCAAGACCAAGTTCGGGAAGCACCATTTGAATAGGAATTTGGTCACCGTCGATGGTCACTTGAAGGAAGGGGATTAGAATCCAAAGAAGCCATAATTGACTGGTTGTAACTGCCATAATGGAGTGATTGTATTGACCAGAGAACTCAAGGAGCTGCAGGGTGATCACCAGAGGAGATGAAGAGTCTCGAGGTAACTGCCAGTGGAATGAAGACTGATCATATAGACAATTGAAAGATGGAAAAGTGTCGAAGTTTGTAACTGCAATAGAGAGGATAAGAAAAATGTGATAAAGAAGATGAAGTGTCGCACTGCTAGAGAAGGCAAAGAATATTAGGATAAGCCACTTATGACAAACAAACTCAGTATAACCACCAAAGAAGACGATGAGTTGCATAGATGATCTGGCAGAGGACTTGGCATGATAAATATACGCAGAACATAGAAGAGATGGTTGCTGCTGTTGAGTGTGATTCATGCGGGTAGAAGCATGCTGTGTGCAGGAGATGAAATACATAGAAGAGGCGGAGTGCATAGAATGGAAATAAGACACAGAGCATAAAGTACAGAAGAAGCAATGAACATAAATCCATATCTGAGAGAGGAAGAGAAAGCCAAGGTGCACATACAAAGACAGAGTAGAAGATCAAAAGGCTCAAGAAGATGCGAGTAGGAAAATACTAATGCAGGCAGAGAAGAACAATGTAGCAGAACAGTGATGAGACTTGCAAGCCATTGATAAATACTGTATCAATGTGATAAATTTATTAGAAGCAAATATTCATATTTCAAGGTGGTAGGGAGGTGCTAGGGAGGACTGTTGTCCTTAGAGTTTCAAGTGGGTGCTTGAACAGAGGGATTTGTAGCCAGAAAAACTAGGGTGGAAGAGTGGTGCAAGGGAGAACTATTGTTCTCTATTATATAGGTTGGTTTCTATGTAACTGGAAGTTGGTGTTGGAACACTCAGGGAGTTGGTTCTTCCTTCTAGTGGGTGCTAGAGAAACCAGGGAGTTGGTGCTTTCTTCTAGTGGGTGCTAGATAAACTAGAGAGTTGGTGCTCTCAACAAGTTGCTGCTTGTAAAACAGAGGTGGTAGCCTCAAAGGGAGTTGGTGCTCCTAAGAATGATAATGTACACAAAATAAATATTACTTATCATATAAAGAAGAAGAGGTTTTTCCATTTATGGGTTTCCTCAGGAAATATCTGTCTTTGTATATTTCATGTGTGTGATTGATGTTGAATATTCTATTGCTTACTTCCCTGCATTATTGTGATCATCATTGAGTGTTCTGTAAAGAGTTTAAAATAGGAATAATTGTTTAAGAACATGGATAATTGATTCACCCCCCCTCTCAGTTGTCCAACAATTGGTATTAGATTGGGTTCCTTTTATCTAAGGGTAGAATCTAGAGCTTAAACATGACTAGCCATGGAGGAACTTCGACCAATAATCCCCCCCTGTTCAATAGAACAAACTTTGCCTTCTGGAAAGTTAGGATGAGAACCTACATAATGGCTCTAGGTGTAGATGTCTGGGATGTGGTAAAGACTAGTTATGTAAAGCCAGTTGTACTAGCTTCTAAGAATGACAAGCTAGAATTCAACTTCAACACTAAGGCTAGGAATGCTATTCTGAGTGGGCTTGCAGAAACAAAATTTGTAAAAGTTAGGCACTTCGAATATGCCAAATAAATGTGGGACAAACTCATCAATAGTTATGATGTTAATGTGAAGGTAAAGGATGCCAAGATTCAGACCTATAGATTATAGTTTTGTTGGCACAGGGGCAGACCCAAGGTTCAATGCTCAACAACGCACCAACAAAACCCTAACTACTAGCCCTTTCAGAAACACCTGCGAAGCATATGAAGTCTCACCCAAGGTAGAGGCAGGGGTGGTTGTAGAACTTAGATGTCTGCAACCTTAGTTGGGACACCGATCTGTGATTATATTGCTTAGCGATTACCTAGTGTAGATTATCCATCAATATTCAACTCTTAATATACTTCGCAGATGGCGCAGAGCATCGCAGTAATCACTTAGATTTAATATGATTTAGTATTTAGCCACAAAAATATACATTAGATTCAATAGATCAAGCACTAAGTGATTTATATATCGGATCTAACATTCTTTCACATCTTATAAGCACAAAGCATAACTAGATCTATCTCAACACATCAAGGAATTTAGCATCAGATCGAAGCACATAGAAAAACACATAAAGTTACCTTGGTTCACCCCCACCCTGGGGCTACATCCACAAAGTCTTCTTCTTTATTATCTCGGTCAAGCAATTACATCATAGAGCTCCAATAATCCTTACTTCGCATAGGACATAAGATATGTGTAGCTTGCTAGATCCTTCTTCCTTGCACCTCAGCACTAAACTACAACAACTTGCACTGAGCTCTGAAAGCTTCTTACAATCATGCATAAAGCACTTACAATATGCAACAGATCACACATATCTAGTTACTAGAACTAAGCCATCAACTATACATCACATAGATGTATTACTACTATCCTCCTATTGCATAAGTATCTATTTATAGATTCAAAATGGGCCTAAGCATGGGTAAACCCATGGGATGACATCCCTTTCCTGTTACATTAACCCAAAACCCTAGAAGGTCCCCAAAAGTGGGTCGAGATCCCGTGATCTCTGCTTTTCCTGGCTCTCCCTCTTTGACAGGCTGTCGAAGTCCAAAAACGGTCAAATATGACTAAGTGTTCCTCAAAACTTCGTCGAGGTCCAACAGGCCCCCAACACTCACCTGTGACTCATCCCAAGTCACTTTGGTCTAATAAAATCCACTTCGAATGTATCGAGCTTGGCCCTAGTTACTTCGAACTACTGCAGTGCGACAACCTCTTGCTCAATAAAATTTTGGATCACTGCATCGTTTACTGGTCCTTCCATGCACTGTTATGCGGTGACAACAACCTGTTCAAGCTCCGCTGCTTGGCTCTCAACTTCAGTGAATAGTTGGCATGCTTTCTCCTGAAGGGGTTTAAGTCGTTAAGAGACTTCCATCACTTTACTTTGCAGCATGTGTACCTTTTGTTGGTCAGTGCGTTGTTCTGGAAATCGTTTCATTCTTTTGACTGGGGTCAGGGCCTTTAGATGCGCTTGTAGTGTATCTACATGTTGCTTGGCGTCTTGGAGCTGTGTTTCTAATGTTTACAATTCAAGATTCTCTGTGAGGTTCTAATAAGTCTAGGCACTTATAGCACTCAACTGCTTACATTCCAAAGCCATTCTTTTTAACCTGTCAATTGCGCTACAGGCAGTTGCCTCCCTTAGATCTCTTACTTTTTGGGGAGTCTCGGGTATGGTACAAAGTTCTAGATCTGCGATGTGCTCTTGAATTTGCTGGATTACTTCTTCAAGTTGTGTCACCTACTGAGGGAAATGTTCTTCAATATTCACTTCAATGACCATCACAGAGCAAAGTGCTTTGTGAACTTGGTCTTGCATGTCAAGTTGCTCTGCTAGCAATTGGTCCTTTCTCTACTATAACTGTGATTTTTCCTCCTCCCACTTCGTTTGTAAGTCAAGATGTTCCTATTCTTCTTTCCTCTTTTGTACCATAAGTGTGCTCTGTACTTGTGCCAAAGCCTGGGTGGCTTTCACTGTGTCTTGTTGAGCTCGTCGAAGGCGAGAATTGACTTTCTCGATGATCTGGTGTAATTGAGTGGGCTCATCACTTGTTCCTGTTGTTCCCATCATCAAGGGCATAGTAGAAATGACTTGGCTAGGCTGGAGTGCCTGCTTCACTTATTGAAGTTCACCCTTGAGTCAGCTGAATATCTCCTCTTGCTTCGCTTCTTGCCTTTTTGCGATCTCTAGTGAGGCATCATTCAACGCGGTGATCGAGAATTCAAAGTCATCCTGTGTGAGGGTAGTCTTAAACGTAGTCCGGGTGGCCTTAGCTTTCTTCCAGGATGAGGGATTTGGTGGGGAGACCTTCCTTTTCTTAGAGGGATCCTCCTCCTCTCTAGGCAGAGTAACCTCGCCTTTGTTTTTCTCAACCTCCATGCCACCTAGTTCTTCACCATCACCTCCATGCGTAGGTGAGAGAGAAGTAGTCTTCGTGGATGTGCTATGGATGTCTTGAACTTCATCATTATTCTTAGTCTTTCTCGGTCCAGGTGTATCTAGTATAACTTTAGGGCTGTCCACATCGGATATTTCTATGGGGTCCACTGGAACAAGGAGGGCCGCCGACCATTCCTTGGTAATCTGCTCCAAGTATTTGTCTGTCATCTTGTAGTATGACTGGAGTTGCTGTTTGTGCTCATCAGTGCACACGGTGATATAGGTGAAGTGGTGGTCCACGCTGAATTTGATCAAAGGTCAAAATTGATGAAGTGTGTTTGGTGTGAGGCACAATGTAGACTGGATGGCATTCTTCACTTGGTTATAATAAGCATGGAATATGACATTGGATTGCCACTGCTTGTTCATGTCGCTGGAGTACTACAGTGTACAAAACTTCGTGGCCAGTGGTTCGAAGGGTTCGATCTCCAGAAAAGGGGTACCTTCTGGTAGCTCCCAGGTGATGAAAGCGATGAGTATGAGAAACCAACTAAAGTGGAACTAATACCCCTAGTATTGTGCTTCCCTGTAGTCAAGATCTAGCTGATTTACCAGGTACTTCGCCCAGTTCATTTGTAGTCCCTTCGCGCACTTTCTTGCAAGGTAAACTACAAATCTAGTCAACTGTGTGGGTCTATTCTTACAGACTAACTTTCTTACGATCATCTAGAAACCAAGGTGCACTGTTGCATTCTCGATGGAAGCTACCTTGTAGCCTTTCATTCCCTTCTCTACATCGCCGTATGTGTCTTTTATTCGCTGGGCAAGAGCACGATCAACGGTATTCCTTGGGTAAAACTCTTTCGGGTCAGGACCATGCATGCTTAGCCCTGCGATCCGATTGATCAGAATCAGATCCACCATGATGCAACTATCCAAACATAGGTATCTTCCATGGTAGTAGGACAACAACAATATGATGCATGCATTTACTTCTCGATGCCTCCCGATATGAGGAATCTTCATTACATTGAGGAGGGTCAAATGTGAGAGGTTATGGGTCCATTGCTAAGGGACAATCTCCATGTTCCTCCCTTTTGTGATAGTTAGGTACTTTTTCAGGGCTAGCATACTATAAACCTTGCGATCTCCAAGGTTAAAATCACTGAATTTCAGCACGATGAGCTTATCCTGGTCAACACGAACTGCGCGTACTCCTTTCAGGAGGTACGCAGTGACCAAAGAATAGTCTAAGTCTCTGGGTACAATGTCTCAATTCACTATGACACTTAGTGGTGGGATATATCTTGGCAAGATACTTGGGATCATCTTCACAGTGGCGAAGTCGTTTCCGAGCTTAGATCGTCTTTCTGAAGGTGGTCGAGATGGTCCTGCTTGAGCAGTGGAGAGGGAAGCTGGAAATGATCCTAAGGACGATACCTATACACCTATAGAAACTCCTCGCTCTGACATGAATCTCTCAGTCATTAAGTCGATTAGAACTTCTTCAACTATTTTCTCAGCAGCACTGAGCTCGTTCGATAAAGAATCTTGGGTCAGCTAGCTCAGGTGTGAAAGGAATTTAGGGACTGCAACGAATAGTATGGAAATAAGGTGATGATATTAGGGTGAGTTAATATCAGGTTTCATGCTCAGATTCTCATTTAGAAGAAAGTATTCTCGGTGTGTGGTGCGATGGACTAAGTAGGGAAACTTAGCAATGGTCTACTTGCAACGGGTATGATCCTTCATTAACTCCTGTTCGATCTGTTATGGTGCTTTTCAATGGTTGGATGACGAACCTTTATTTCTTTTCTTCCCGTTCAAAGTGGAAGTCGAACGTATATATCATCTCCAATGGATATATTGCTTCATCATGGCGAATTACGCTATGTCATTGTTTTGATATCTCGACGAAGCTCCAATTATGCAATGTTTCTTTCTGCGAAGTATTCTCTAGAAATTCGTGTGACCTTACAGTATTAGCCTTTTTCTTTCTTAACTGTCTGGCCTTCTTCCCAGCGAGATTCATATCAGTAATTCTTTTACCATTCTGGTGCTTATCCTCTGTGGTCTTAGTTGCTTCGTGCTGTTGAAATTCTTTCCTAGGGTTCCTGGGTAATACTTCTTCTATATCGAAAATAGGTAACTCAATCTTCTGCAGATCCTCTAGTGTTCTCTTAACCTTGACATCCGGGTTGCTAGGATTAAATATCTACGATCGAATCTTCTATTCTTCAATCAAGCGTGCGATCCTTCTAGTCATAAAGTATTTTAACTCTTGCTTCTTCTGTTCCAAAACTTCTTCTTCCTCTTTTCGTCTGGCTTGTTCTCTATCAATCCAGGGTTTTCCTATGAGCATGGTAAATGGGGCGTTGTCTTCAACAAAATTAGTAATCTCAAAGTATTCCTCTGTCGAAGTTCCATTAACAGTCATAGGTATCCGGGTGAGCCTTCCACATAGGTTTACTAACTTTCCTCTGAATAAACTTGTTCCTCCTAGGGAAGGGATCATGGCAGGCTTTCCTATAGCTTCCCAAGTTATTTCTGGCATAATTTTCTCTTGTGTTTCTTCATCAAGAATACAGTCAATTTTGAAGTCCCCTATTCTTGCTTCAACTTGCTCCTTTTCTTTGAAGATCTCTGGTAAGCGGACATCTTTATGTTCCTTCAGGGTTTCTTTTATCCGTATTAATATTTTCTCTGATTCTTGCTGGGTTTCTACCTTTTCTGGATTTGCCTTCTGGTCTTCTTGATTTAGATTCAGCCTTTCCAACTTAGCGACCATTCTAGGGAAATCCAATACGTCGTGGTCCAAGGCTTTGCAACAGAGAAAACTAAGTTTTTTCCAAGGGCATTCCTTAGCAAGATGTCCCGGTCTTCTGCAATTGTAACAGAGAGTTAATCCTCTCTTTCTCTTAAATGATCCCCAACTTCTTCTGTACTGCGTGCTAGGATCATGGTAAATAGCCTGCAAAAAATTCTTTCTAGGATCCTGCATCCAATTGTTAGTCGAGACATTCTTTCTATGCATAGGTATAACATATCTATCATTATACTTATGAGATCTATTCATATCAAACTTTCTTTCATCTATTAATGCCCTAGTTTTCAAGCTAGGACATAATCTTTCAAACATACCTAAATACATGCTATAGAAACAATTTTTTTTTTACTTATCTTACTTCTACAGAGGACAAAGATTCCGGATCTAAGAAATTTAGACTATTCATACCTTTATTAGAGCACATGGCTGACAGATCTTACCTCTTTTCTACAAATATGACTTCTTTCTTTCAGAAATTTCCACTTTTACTTATCTTAGAGCACAAAATGTTCAGATCTCACTTCTTTTCTTTGGATATGATCTTCCTTTCTTCAGATCTGACCTTATTCCTGTCATAAAGCTTCATAGGTCGAGTAAAAAGCTGCACACTAGGGAAACAGATCTACGCACAGAGCTTCCTTTTTCACAAAGTTTCTTCTTCCTCAGTTCCCAACAATCATAGTTTCAGTCCCAACAACAGAACCATTTGTTGGAAAAAGGGCAGACCCAAGGTTCAACACTCAAGAGCGCACCAACAAAACCCTAACTACTAACCCTTTTGGCAACACCTGTGAAGCAGATGAAGTCTCACCCGAGGTAGAGGCAGGGGTGGTTGCAGGACTCAGATGTCTGCAACCTTAGTTGGGACACCGATCTGTGATTATATTTCTTAGCAATTACCTAGTGTATATTATCCATCAATATTCAACCCTTAAGATACTTCACAGATGGAACATAGCATCGTAGTAAGCACTTAGATTTAATATGATTCAGTACTTAGCCACATAAATATAGATTAGATTCAACAGATCAAGCACTAAGTGATTTATATATCGGATCTAACATTCATTTACATCTTATAAGCACAAAGAATAACTAGATCTATCTCAACACATCAAGGCATTTAGCATCAGATCAAAGCACATAGAACAACACACAAAGTTACCATGGTTCACCTGCACCCTGGGGCTACGTCCACAAAGTCTTCTTCTTTATTATCTTGTTCAAGTAGTTACAACACAGAGCTCCAATAATCCTTACTTCATACAGGACAAAAGATCTGCGTAGCTCGCTAGATCCTTCTTCCTTGCACCTCAACACTAAACTACAACAACTTGCACTGAGCTCTACAAGCTTCTTACAATCATGCACAAAGCACTTACAATATGCAACAGATCACATAGATCCAGTTACTAGCACTAATCCATCAAATATACATCACATAGATGTACTACTACTCTCCTCCTATTGCCTAAGTATCTATTTATAGATTACAAAAATAGGCCTAAGCGTGGGTAAACCCACAGGACGTCATCCCTTTCCCATTACATTAACCCAAAACCCTTAAAAGGTCCCCAAAAGTGGGCCGAGATCCTGTGATCTCTACTTCGCCTGGCGCTCCCTCTTTGACAGGCTATCAAAGTCCAAAAACGGTCAAATATGACCAAGTGTTCCTCAAAACTTGGTCGAGGGAAAACAAGTTTGAACAACTAAAGATGTAAGAGGATGAAACTGTTGGGAAGTACTTTCTGAGAGTTGAAGAAAAAGTAAATGCAATGATAGGACTTGGTGAAAAAAATGAGGATGTCTCTTTAGTTCATAAAATTTTGAGATCTCTGCCAGATAGGTTCAACCCAAAGGTCTCTGCTATAAAAGAACTTAATGATCTAAAAGATCTATCTATTGACCAACTCCTAGGAACTCTGACTGCCTATGAAATGAGGATAGGTAAATATAAACCCACCTCTACATAAGCATCATTTATATCAGATAAGAATGGGGATTTGAGCCTGATGAAATTGAAGAAAAATTTGTGAGAAGACTAAACAAAGGATCAAACAAGTACCAAGGAAAATTTCCCTTCAAATGTTTTAACTGTGGAAAGATAGGTCTCTTTTCATCTAAGTGTCCACACAGGAAACAAGGTCATAATTCTGAAGGTGAAAATAAGTACAAACCCAAGAGATTTGGTAAAAATAAAAGTCTATGTGTAAACAATGATGACTCTTCAAAAGACACAGATAATGACTCTTCCTGTGAAGATAAGATAAATGAATTCATGCTTATGGACAAAGAGGATTATGATAATAAAATCATAGGAAGTGATGCTAATGATGAATAAGATGTGGTTGACTTGGAAGGAGAGCTGATCAACGCTTTGGAAGAGATTGACAGACTCAAACTTAAGAAGAGAAAGCAAAAAGAATTGTTGATACAGTTCTAGAAAGGCAGTAAAAAACCTGATGAAGACGTTTCCCTGCTAAAAGTGGAATTAGAATAGGAAAAGAAAATGGAGGAAATTATGAGATAACATTTATCAGAGAAGAAGGCAAGATGTGAAGCTCTGGAAGAAGAAGTAGTGAAAACTAGAAAAGAGTTGGAGAAGTTTCAAGCCTTGTATCACCAGAATCTGTCAAGTATCAAAGCCTCAGGATTAGCCACTATTCTGAATCAACAAAGGAATCCAAAGTTGAAAAATGGTTTGGGTTATGAAGAGGGATCAAGTAGTGGTCAGCCAAGCAACAAAGAATCCATCAAGTTTGTCAAATCTACTACCAATGACAACATCAAACCTGCAGAAACAAAGGAAGATAATTAGTCGCCAAGGAGGAGTAAAGGAAAAGGTGCTAGAACTGAATCTGTAGAACAAATAAATAATACGCCCTTTTCTCAAGGAAATCATCAACATGGAAGAGATCGACCTGCTCAAAGAAGACAACCATTTTCCAGGTACAAATAGTTTTTCTATGGATATTGTTTCTACTATTCTAACTTTGTCCAAAAAGTTGTAAATTGTTCCTTAAGATTTAGACATGAGAAATAAAGACACCCAAGGAATAAATATCTTCCACAACAAAGAATGCGACAACCAAGTAACAAACAACCAAAGATTCCAAATTGTCAAATTACATTTAGAGACATGCAACTGAGGAGTTCAAGAAATAATGAACAACCAATGAGTAGACACCGTTACACCAATCACTTTGACCTATTGAATAATGAGCTCGAATGCTATAATTGTCATAACTTCAGTCACAAGGGTGCACATTTCCATATGAAGAATCACAAAGCAGATCCAAGGATAAAACCATTAGGTAGAAATGCCAACACATGAAAAAAAAAAGACAGTGAAAAATGTGGTCTAGTACTTTCAGCTAAAAAAAAAAACAACAACTGGTATTTAGACAGTGGATGTTCAAAGCACATGACCGGAGACAAGGACAAGTCTCTATGTATAAGTAAAATCATAAGGATAGATAATAATGTTGATAATGAATCCTCCCCTGCAAGAAAAGAAGAAGACTCATATACAATAAAATAATGCTCTGTTAGCATTTATCCCAAGGAAGAAGTAGAAGAAGAATCATGTCATAATCTGGAAGTAGAAGTTGTGAATCTTAGAAAGAAGGTTGAGAAGTCAAACACCCAAATCAAGTTCTTGAATAGTTCCATGATCCTAGATGAGATCTTGGATAGTCATAGATGACCAAATGAAAAATCTGGTCTTGGATACAACAAGGAAGATATCAGTACTCCTAAGAAACCCGATGCAAGTCCTTCATTTGTAAAGGGTGAAGACAAGTTTGACATAGGTCCTTCATTTGTAAAAAGGGAAAGTAGGTATGAATCGGGTTCTTCATGTTCAAAGAATGAAAGAAATACTACAATATTTAGAAGATCAGATCAAGAAAGACACCCATAAGCTACTCATACACCTCAAAGTAAGTTTAGAAGAGAGACACCTTCATGGATGAATCAAAGGAGGTATGAGAGTGTTTGTAACGGTTATTATTTTTCCTTGTGATGAATATGGTCATAAAAGCCTTGGATTGTAGGCATCATAGAAGAAAAATGAATTTGCTGTAATAGAAGATCAGAAAAAAAAGTTCAAGAAACCAAGACACTCACAGATGTGGATAGCAAAGACTGAACAAGTGAACATGAGTGAAGTTAATTGTTGCAAAAATAATTGTAGTCATGTGACAAGCATAGTATAAACTTTCTCAAATTACTTTAGAGAAATGTACAGTAAAGAAGCATCTTGGATAAAGAAGGATGCATCTGGTTATAGATCGATGAAGAGCAATGGGAAAATCCAAGGGTTGTTTGAAAAATATGAGCTACAATTGAGCAGTGTTCTAGTAGGACAACGACATCCGCAACAACAACATTCTGATGTACAAAAATGATATACATGATGTCATGTAGAGATAATAATAGGAAAGACCTTGTTAGAAAGAGATCATATTTTACCAAAGGGGGAGAGAAGTTAGAAGCAGAGAGAGAAGAGTGACAGGGGGAGTGATTTAGTTATGACAAGAAAAGGTTGATGAAGGAGTACCAGTAAGAGAGATGAGAAATATTGAGTATACTACAGAGGAAACAATTGAAGCTAAAGATGAACAGGTCCAAGAATCTAGTATTTCATTACAAGACCAAGCACATCCCCATAAAATACCATTTTTTGAGAGAGCAGGTCACCAATAATATTGTTCAAGTTCATTATATTCCATCCAAAGATCAGATTGTTGATATCTTCACTAAACCGCTTGTAAAATCTCAGTTTGAGTATCTACGACAGAAGTTGGGCATGAAAACATTATCAACCTAAGAGAGTCCATCCTGGTAGGGGGAGTATGTATTGGTTGAATATCTGATACCTCCAAAAAATACTGCAACAACTTAGGGCGAACATGTTCTCTTTAACATTGATGTCAAAGGGGGAGAAAAGGAGTGGTCCAGATTCTATAGTTGGAGGTCCAAGAAGAATAGCGCAACCTTTTAGGGTTGCCATCAATGCCAAGCAGGGAGATTGTTGGCATGATTTATAGGAAAGTGCGTGCTTGTCATTGATGGAAAGAACAACAACTACAATGGCATGATTATAGGTAGAGTGTGCATAAGGAATCAAATCTTAGAAGAGATGGTGCAGTAAACCTCAGATCAAATAAAGACCGTCGGATATGCAAGCTAGATCTATGGTAGGGATGAATTGTAGGGAGCAAAAGCTAAATTAAACTACTCACTACTTACAATCCCACAAACTGTCTAGATCGTCAGATCTCATAGCTTCAAATATCTATGACTGTGGTTGATCCAACAAACAATGAGTTTAAGTCAAATTAAATCGTGACTGTCAGATTCACAATCGCCAAATCTACGACATGGATGAATTGTGGAGATTGAAAGGAGAATTAAACATCGCACTTGTTCCAATCCCACAATTAGTCAGGACCATCCGATCTTATAGCTTCAAAGATAGATGATTGTGGTTGACTCACCAACAATGCACAAATTCAAATTGCGGAGTTTGGGTGTCGAGTTAAATCACTCAAAAGTTGTGGTTCCACAATCATCATCAACCGTTGATCTGCTTCGAGTGTCCTCACGACCGTTGGATCGTTTTTGAGTGGAAGGATAGGATAAGCAGGTAAAAACGATTGAGAATTCGATTATGTGAATTCCTGTTAGCCGTCAGATCACTTTTGAGTGGAAGGACAGGAGAAGCCAGCAAAGCCGCATCGTAGAATGATGGAGCCATCAATATAAGTTCATGATCGACGAACAACATTCACTTTGGATCTAAAGATGCGAGGAGGTTACACTCTGGAGAGATTGAGATTTGAAATTCCCGAAATGCAAATTTCTGTCAGCCGTTAGATCATTCCAAGTGGAAGAACAGGAGACACTAGAAGAGATACATCGCATAAACATTGAGCCGTCGATCTAATATTATGATCAACGAATAGGATTCATTTCAGATATAAATATATGAGGAGGTTACGCTCCAAAAAGTTTGAGATTGGAAAAACCCAAAGCCCTAAAATTCGAAATGAATAAGGACCATCAGATTTGTAGGACATACAAGGACCGTTGGATCAATGCTGTTGGTCAGAAGACCACGTTAGAAGACCACATGAGGATCCATGTCAGCAAGACTACGTCAGTAAGGAAACATGGCACAATCATAAAATGACAAGTGTCAAGTTGATTCGACACTTCAGATACGTACAAATCACAAATACGAGTGACACTAGCAGCTACTAGGCTCATGACACGTTATTAAGCAACGTAAGTAAGTGACATTACTCTGGGAGATTTACTCCAGGAGTTTTACCACCAACAGATGACCTAAGTCCCGAAGTCCTGAATGTCGAAGTCCCGAAGTGGATACAAGTCCTCTAATCTAAAGATCACTTCAAATGCATTCTCAACCGTTGATCTAGTACAGTGGAAGGACGGTGTAAGTGGAGGTGTTAACCGACAACAAGTGGTTTCCATCGCATATGAATGATTCAGCAGGTGACCACTTCAGAGAAGAATGAAGCAGTGATTAGCTTAAAGTTCCGAAGTGCCAAAGTCACTTATGATCATTGATCGTGTAGGAGGGTACGTGTCAACAGATCATGAACTTAGGGTGAAACTACTCTAGGAAAATGTGAAGGAGAAAGGTTTGTGATTTCTGAAGGCCAAAGTCCCGGAGTGGAGGATAGATGTTGGATTAAAGAGGACACACGTCAGTGGATTGTCAGTTGTAGAAAAAATCAAAGGAAGGATGAAAGAAAATTGAGAGTTGAGATTGCCGAACCCCGAATACCCGAAGGGATTATGACCGTCGATCCAAAAGGGACATGCGTCATTGGATCATGGACTCTGGGTGAAATGCTCTGGGAGAAAGCAGGGTTTGAGAATCGAAACTCCCGAAGCCCGAAAGGCGAAATCGATCTCGTCCGTTGGTTTGGAGGGCCACATGTCACCTGATCATTGAGACTAAGGATTGTGCATGGACAGAGGAAAGAAGGTAGGAAAGGAATATATATTGGAGCCGTTGATCGAAGGAGCACCATCAAGATCGTGAGATCGATGGTCCCATCGCATTGCGGGGCCAAAACATGCTTAGGTCTTAATTTTTTGTGAGCGGGCCGCAACTGAAACCACAGTTTTGGAGAAAGGGTACGTGGAAGCTGGAGGTGGATTGCGGGGAGAAAAATGGTTGATCCCAAACCACTCTTGGACGTGCCCGTAATCATTCACCTACGGAAGGATGTAGCCCAAGGTCACATGCAACAGGGGGCTAACGTGAAGAGATCTCACACCCACAATCATTTGGTCACAAGAGACCATTGCCCAAGGTCATATCAAGAAACAGATCTAGCACTCACAAGACCGAGTTTAGGAAGTTCCTTTTGAATAGGCGTTTGGTCACCGCTGGTGGTCACGTGAAGGAAGGGGATTAGAGGCCAAAGAAGCCATACTTGACTAGTTGTAACTGCCAAAATGGAGTGATTGTATCAGCTAGAGAACTCGAGGAGCTACAGGGTGATCGCCAGAGGAGCTGAAGAGTCTCGAGGCAACTGCCAGTGGAATGAAGACTGATCATAGAGACAATTGACAGATGGAAAAGTGTCAAAGTCTGTAACTACAACAAAGAGAATAAGCTCAATTGTGATAAATAAGATGAAGTGTCGCACTGCTAGAGAAGGCAAAGAATCTCAGAATAAGCCACTGATGACAAACATACTCAGTATAACCACCAAAGAAGACGATGAGTTGCATGGATGATTTGGAAGAGGACTTGGAATGATAAATATACGTAGAACAAAGAAGAGATGGTTGTTGTTTTTGAGTGTGATTCATGTAGGTAGAAGCATGTTGTGTGCAGGACCTAAAATGAACAGAAGCGGCAGAGCACATAGAATGGAAATAAGATACAGAGCATAAAGTGCAGAAGAATCAAGGAACATAAATACATATCTAAGAGATGAAGATAAAGCCGAGGTGCACATACAGAGACAGAGTAGAAGATCAAAAAGCTCAAGAAGATGCAAGCAAGAAGACACTGATGCAGGAAGAGCAGAGCATTGTAGCAGAACAATGATGAGACTGGTAAGACATTGATAAATACTGTATCACTGTGATAAATTTATGAGAAGAAACTATTTATATTTCAGGGTGGTAGGGAGGTGCTAGGGAGGACTATTGTCCTCAGAGTTTCAAGTGGTTTCTTGAACACATGGAGTTGTAGCTTCCATCTGGTTGCAGCCATAAAAACTAGGGTGGCAGGGTGGTGTAAGGGATAACTATTTTTCTCTGTTATACAGGTTGGTGCCTATATAAATGGAAGTTGGTGCTTCCATCTAGTTGGTGTTGGAACACTCAGGGAGTTGGTGCTTCCTTCTAGTGGCTGCTAGAGAAACCAGGGAGTTGGTGCTCCCTTCTAGTGGGTGCTAGAGAAACTAGAGCGTTGGAGCTCTCAACAAGTTGCTGCTTGTAAAAAATAGGTGGTAGCCTCAAAGGGAGTTGGTTCTCCTAAGCATGATAATGTACATAAAATAAAGATTACTTATCATATCAAGAAGAAGAGTTTTTTCCCTTTATGGGTTTCCTCAAAAAATATCTGTCTCTGTATATTTCATGTGTGTGATTGATGTTGAATATTCTATTGCTTACTTCCCTGCATTATTGTGATAATCATTGAGTGTTATGTAAAGAGTTTAAAATAGGCATAATTGTTTAAGAACATGGACAATTGATTCACCCCCCCTCTCAATTGTCCAACACTTTGTTGCATCAAACTACCTTCATTGGTAGGTGCAAGGTACATTTTGACTTTCATTGATGATTTATCTCACTTCACATGGGTCTTTTTCCTGAAGAATAAGAACCTTATCTTTGAAAATTTCAAGGAGTTTCGAGCCTTTGCTGAAAAGCAATGTGGTCAACCCATCAAATTCTTGAGATCAAACAATGGTGGTGAGTATATAAATCGACCTTTTGAAGAATACTTACTTCAATTTGGTATTAAATGGTATCGGTTGATGCCTCACACTCCCCAACATAATGGTGTTGCAGAATGCAAGAATCAGATGTTAGTCAAAATGGCCAGATGTCTTTTGCAGGATAAAGACCTTCCTCCTAGATTCTAGGATGAAGCAATAGACTGTGAAAATTATCTTCTTAATTGCATCTCAACTTGAGTTGTTCCTTCCACAACTCCAGTCAAATGATGGTATGGGAAGAATCCTTCAGTCGACCACCTTCATGTGTTTCCTCAGCTCACATTCTTGATAATTACAAAAAGACATTGGTTGCAAAGAGTCATTCTTGCATCATCATGGGCCACTCTAAAGAGTCAAATACTATCGATTGTTTGATACGGACAAACAACAAATTATTATCAGATGTAATGTTCAGTTTGATGAGAAGTCTTCTGGCGTTAAGTTGTTGAATGCCTCTTCTAGATTTCTAAAGGATGATCCCTTCAATGTTGTCTCTAACACTAGTTCTTTTGCTTCATTCTTCAGTCCTTCAACTAGACTATTGAAGTTTCTCCCAGTTCCAACTAAACTATCGACCTCTGAGTCGACTAGTTCGTCGTCCTCTAGTTTGACTAGTCCACCAATTGAAGACCATCTGACTTTTGAATGAATTTATGAAGAGAAATGGATTTCACTTGTTTATTTTCTACCATGATGGTCTGCCAAGATAATTGAAGCTATTGGAGCTAATGCTGGAGATGCCTCCTGCAAACAAAAGACTTGAAGTCAAAAGAAACATGCTATCCTTTCCTTGATGAGTCATGTCATTGAAACCTCATATCCTGTTACCTACTCAGATGATGAAGGACGACCTGAATGGAAGAAGGCCATGAAGACAAAAATTGATTCTTTTTCGAAGAATCAGACTTGGGACTTGGTTCACCGACTCCAAGGAAAGAGCATTGTGAAGTGTTGATGGGTTTACATGACCAAATTTACCTCTGAAGGTGATGCTGAGTGACATAAATCATGCCTTGTCATGTAGGGAGTTTCTCAACAAGAAGGAATCGACTACATGGAAACCTTTGTCCTTGTCTCAAAGATGAATTCTTTTCGACTGAATATTTCCCTTGCCGCCCATTTTGGATGGATAATCCATTAGATCGATGTGAAGAGTGATTTTCTTCATGGATACATATCTGAAATTTTTTTCATGGAACAACCACCTAGTTTTTTGACAGATTCAAATTTGTTTTTTCGATTAAAGAAGTCGCTTTATGGTTTGAAACAGCCCCCCTGAGCCTGATATGTTAAGATTGACAATTTCTTCCTTTGACATGGCTTCGAAAAGTGTAAATATGATCATAGATTATATGTTCTCCACACCAATGGTGACACTATGATTGTTTCTATATATGTAAAAAATTTAATCATTATTGGCAATAATAATAATCTCATACTTAGATTGAAGAAACAACTTGCCGACTCCTTTGATATGGTAGATCTTGGCACTCTGCATTATTTTTTGGTTCTTCAAGTATTACCACTTTGTGATGGATTTTTAATTTCTCAATATAAATATGTGATGGATCTGTTGACACGTTTTAAGATGGTTGATTGCAAACCTTGTGCTACTCCTTTTCAGTCTAGAGTGAAGCTTACTAAAACCTGTCAAACACCCGTAGTCGATGCTACACTTTATGGACAATTGGTTGGAAGTATTATTTACCTTACTGATAGTCGACCTGACATTTCATTTGTTTTTAGTGTGGTTTTTTGGTTCATGCATGACCCCAAAGAAAGCCACTGGAAAGAGGTCAAACAAATTGTTCGCTATATGAAGGGTACCACTCAATTTGGTATCAAGTATCGTCAAAGTTCAGATTCGCAAGTTGTCTACACCAACTCTGACTGAGCTGATGACGAATATGATTGGAAGTCCACTTTTGGCTATATGTTTCACTACAACACTAGACCTTTGGTGTGGTGGTGTAAGAAACAAAAGGTAGTCTCTTTGTTGACTATCGAAGCAGAATATCATGACACTGTTCAAGTAGGTACTGAGGTAGTATGGATTCACCAACTTTTGGGAGATCTTGACCTTCCTATTCATACCTCAACTACAATCTACTTGCGGTGAACCAACTCAGTTCACTTAGGTAAATATCCAATGTAAATAGGACAATATGTTAAAATTTATATAGCACAATAATAATAATTAATTGAATAAGATACGATGAATGATTACAATGACAATGAGGTCCATATATATATCCATGCATGGTTCCCTTTCATTAAAAGACATGTATTTTCATTATGATGTATTAATTACTATTATTTAATGATTATTTATTATATCTATTTCTATATATTTGTGTTCATAACATTGTCTTCCCCTTTTTAAATGCTTTGTCCTCAAAGAATAGTGATGGAAGGAATGGACATCTTCTTCTTTGGCTTGTAATGTCACATCATTATCTGTTCTATTGTTGTTGATGATACAAGATGATATGGACCTCTAATTGTTGAGGAATTTTTTTGAATCGTAAAAGGATTGGACCATCCTAATTCAATTCTTTGTGGAACATTGAACTTCTATGATGAACTGTTATCATGAGACTTAATTGTGTTGGTATCAATATTTTTCGGATGATAAATTAGTTGTTCCCTTTTTAAGTGATATTGATACTCTGATTGCTTAAGATATTTTATTTTATGATTGGGATGTCGAAAAGGATGTCTGATAACACGATTTTACCTTACCGTACGCGCAACGTTTCCTCAATTTACAACGGGTATTGTATCTTCTTCATTACTTGATGTTGTTTTGTTGTTCACTGGATCTACACTCGAAACTTCCATGGTTTGGACTCTAACATATGAATATGTATTTTTTTTAGTTGACTTTGCAACTTCTTGAGTTGTGACGTGGATTGGATCTGTAAATGTTCCATTTTCCATAACTAGGATTTGTTCATTGGAAAACTCCAATGCTTCCTTTTATATAAACAATTCTAA
Organism: Picea sitchensis; assembly: GCA_010110895.2. Lineage (NCBI taxonomy): Eukaryota > Viridiplantae > Streptophyta > Pinopsida > Pinales > Pinaceae > Picea > Picea sitchensis. The sequence goes on from SNQJ01S0096016.1 coordinate 31,564, forward strand.
CTTGTTTTCCAGAGACTTCTTATCACTCTTAAGATTTTTTATTTGCATAAGTAGGTTTTGATTATGATTTTTTAGACGTGAATTTTCTTCATTATCCAATCTAATGATATTTTTAATGTCTGGATTTTTACGTTTCTCTTCTTTCAACTACCCGATTTGTTTTAGTAACCCTTGATTAAGGTTCTTCAAACACACATTTTCTTCTTCTTGTTCTGATAGGTCTTCTTGAAATATTTCTCGAGATATTTGTTTTCCTGTACTAATCTTTGATTACTCTGCTTCATATCCTTGGACTTCTTGACTTGTTCAAGTAATTTCTGACTGTGATCTTTTAATCGAGAAATTTCTTCATTTTTATCCATAATAGCTTCATCAAAATCTTTTTGCATCCTTGGTATTGATTTTTGATTTTATTTAAGGATCACCTTCGAGATATATTTAAAGTATTTTGATGAAGGTATTATTGTTTTTGACCTCATTGCAATGTCTTGGAATGCCATCATTTTATTTTTATAGGAAAAAGTAAAAAATATTTTCTCTGTGTTTAAAATGAAGGTACCTAGTTTTCCCAATCAGGGTAACCCAAGAATTATGCCAAAATCTTTTTTATACATAGTTTCCACTTTGAATTGGGATATATCTTCATAATCATCAATTTTCACTAGCAAGTCCTTAATTTCATATTGTGTTTTATGAAAAATATCTTCCTTTTCAATTATATTTGACTCCTAAATTAATAATTGATTTTCCAATTTGATATTAATGTAATTTTCATTATGGTACAAGATAATAACGATGTTAACATCTCTTCCTTGAATACTCCCTTTTAATATAGAAAACCAGTAACATAATATTGAACAACCTTCATAAGTAAATCTTCCTTTTTCCTTACTAGACTCCATTTCGCTTGTTTTACTTTCGTTGATAATTTATGATAATAATTTCTTGTTATGAAACTTATAAACTCCTCCCTCCATTTTTTTCAAAGATTTAAATAATACCCTTAACTCCAACTATAGTCAATTCTAGCAATACAACGATTGGTGGTGGCTCGATCCAAGTTGACACGATTTTTATGCAAATCACCCATGCTATTTTTTATCACCAATTTGCAACTTTGGATAATCCTATATAGGGTGCAGAAACCCTCTTAGAATCGAACTTGAAACATTTTACACACTCGACTTCCTAGAATTGAACTCGAAACCTCTCATATACTCGCTGCATAATTTCCAAAACAACAACGTACCTGAAAAGTAGTTCTAGAATTCCTTTAGTGTTGGTAGTAATGTGAATTGATAATATAATGTTTTCAACAACATAGATTTTTTTTTTATTCAACAACAATTTTGGAATTAAAATGGTCAAGGGCCATTTTTTTTTCTTGGTTTGGTCAAAGACCTCTGAATTGGAGAACTCCAAAATTTGATGTGGCCAATGGTCAATCTGTGGTCAAAAGACCCTGAAGAAATCAAAGACACTCTGATAAACTGTAGTTGTGGCCAAAGGCCTGTAGTGACATTGTCACATGCAACAAAATTTGACCAAAGGTCTAGTGGCCAAGGGCCATGATTAGAAACGAGACTCTAATACCAATGTGGTGAACCAAATCAGTTCACTTAGGTAAATATCCAATGTAAATATGAAAGTAGGTTAAAATCCATATAAGACAATAATAATAATTAATTGAATAAGATATGATGTGTTAGCACATGATAAATTTTGACAAAATTTATGCCCTGGACAGGTTTAGTTTGATATGCAGAGTTTCAAGCTCATTTATGAGAGTTCAACTAAATATTGGCTTTTATACCCAATTTTCAATAGCCCTCATCAAAGTTTTATTCAATTTCAAATTAATTTTATTTGGGATAACAATCATTATATTTAAATATTATTTTGGTTTTATATTTTAAACAAGATTATATTTTATAAAATAAAACTTTACCTTACCTCATTCATTAAAATCCCACTTCATAATTGTATACATCAAGTCACCAGTCAAAATCAAAAGTCAAATTTACTTTATGTCCCCACCTCGCATTTAATGCATTAAAATTCCCAAATGTAAAAGTCTTGAGATCTGTGAATTAATCACATCAATGGTTATGAATATGTTTCGGACCCACCATCCCTCCAACATTTAACCAAAAGGGGGGGGACCAAAAAGTGGTTTTCATTCTTACCAAGTTTTACCAGCTATCACCGTTTTGTTAAATCGGACCCCCCTCCTCCTAACTCACTTCCTACCTACCCCCCCTCCAATTTTTTTTTTTACAATGATCTAAATATCACTATATTTGGCCGGAAGGACATTTATGATATATGGCAGAAAGTTTGTTGGGAATTTGATTAATTGGATTTAAGCTTGGATATATTGAAATGAAGCTACATGTTAATATATTTTTGAAGCCTACATGTTAATATATTGGAAAGTATATAAAGAAATATTTCATACATTTATGAAATATTTTTATGGATGGGAGGCTAAGTAAAACAAGAGTTCCAGGTGTAAAAAGATTTTACAGGTACATGTGAAATTGAATTTACAATTGCAGGTGAAAATCAAAAGGAAGGCCAGTAGAAACAAAGCATGGTTTTGAAAATCCATCCAAAAAAAATAGGAGGCTAAGTAAAACAAGAGTTATAGGTGTAAAAAGATTTTACAGGTACATGTGCATTTGAATTTACAATTGCAGGTGAAAATCAAAAGGAAGGCCAGTAGAAACAACACATGGTTTTGAAAATCCGTCCAAAGATTTACAGGAGTAAAAGGAAATTTATAGGTAGAATTTACATGGTGAAAGTAAAAGGAGATTTAGAGATGTGAAATGAGTTTGCATGGGTAAAAGGGAAAAGTGAATATACTTTACCAACCAGACAAAACAACACATGGTTTTGTTAATCCATGGGAAGGGAAAACAAGCCATGGATTTGAAAACAAGATTGTTTATCAAATAATTTAAATGAATATATTGAAAATCTAAATCATGAAATTCATTTAAGGATTTAATCAAAATATTTGGAAATTTTATTAGTATTTTTCCAAATATTTTGTGACAAAATGAATTATTCAAAGACAAAAATGAAAAAAATAGAGCTCAAAGGGACATGTGGCAGAGCAATCAAATTTGAGAGGGAAGTTAACTAATTTTGTGAAGAGAGTTTCGACCTTTTTCTAGATTTCAAGGGCATAAAGATCAGTCTATGACACCTAGCAATAGAAGATCAACAAATTGAGGATCATTTTGCAGTTTTCCAGCTGATAATTTGGAGATATTGTTTTATTTTTAGTTATTATTCATAATTTTATTACAGAATTATTGTAACAGTTTAGGAGAGATTTTATTCTATATATTATTTCATTTATAATAAACGGGGGGGAACTTGTACTGAGAGACTACCATTCATTGTAAAGATGTTCATTGAGTTTAAGTGACCTTTTGCATTAATACAAGACAATATGTATCAGGATTCATGTGTCATATCTATATGGTGAAGTGATTCTTACTGTACTTTGTTTTCTTTGTTTTCATATGTGTTTATTTCCTCTATTGTTTTAAAGAAAATTAAGTTCAGGATTTGTTTTAAAACACCATGTTCTGGCTTAAAGAAATATCAATGTTTTCTTCCAAAGTTTAAATATAAAATTCAGGTAACAATGCTCTATATTTAAAGCGAATCCTAATCTATTCTTCTTTCTCCATCTCATAAACTACACGGATCCAGTAGTATGCCTACCTTGCCCTGTTGCATATAAACTTGATTATTTCTACATTTGATCATCTTAAGCTCTTCTGAATCCATTTTCCCAATGGCCTATCTTTACAGTTTCAATCCAACAACACAAAAAACCCAAACTTGAACCATAATAGCTAGCCTAATATTATTCAGAAGAACATAGCTAAATCATATAAAGAGATCCCTCTCTGAAGCTGTTAGGGCTAGATCCCATCTTCCAAAGTGGTTTTGTGGTTACCTCTGGGTTTCCTTCACAGCCTTGGGAAATTACATAGTGCTAACATAGTGGCAACCACACTGGAGAAGATATTTTATTTTCCTCATCAAAGATTATCAAGTTACAGATCTGATCACTGATGGTGGACAGTGATCAGACATAAGAAGGCTGCATTTTTCACCTGGTGACTCCATGTTTAAAGTATCCAGAGATTCAAAGTTTTTAAGGCGACTCCACTACACATTGATCATATTTATTACTAAGCAATATGACAGGGTATGTGGAAAATCCTATATCTTGTGAAGTTATAAAATAATTCATGGATACATTAGCAGATTTTCAAATTGATGAAGTTCTTTTAACAACCGTGTTTCATTGTTTGAAATTGAGAAAATTTTCTCCTAAAATTAAAATTTTTGTTCTTGAGTTAGTTGATAAAATATTTGAGAAGGATATTGAAATCTTGGATCTTCAGATTTAGTCCTATAGATTCCAAGATCCTAAACAATTTTTTGAAAATCTTCCTTCACCAAAAAAAGAGGAGATTGTATTGCCTTTTGATTTTCAGATTGATTAAAGTTCCGTTTGTAAACATAAGACTGAAACTGAACAGTTGAAATCATGGTCTAATATTGAGGATACAATTGGAAAACTTAGCCATGTTAAATTGGTTAACGAATACTTCGAAGATCAACCAATAGATCATGTCTTTGTTGATCCTGTAGTAAACTATATGGAGGTTCTTTTCAGCTTAATTGTTCAATCATGTTTTTACTGTAAGGACCCGATCCATCATTAGTTGTCATTACATATTCCAACTTTGATTTTGATGACAGACAATCAAGTAGTCCACTCATTTCAACAACTACTTGACTGGTTTCATTGGCATTTTTCTATTATTTGACTCAACAACTTCTCATCAGTGTAGGGTATGTAGGTGTGAAAATAAGCTCAGTACCTTGAGCATATTTTTCAAGAATTCTTTTCAGGTTTAGTTTTAGATTGCAGTACAAATTTTAGTTCAGTGTATATTTTAGATTTCAGTTTGCACAATGGTTTTGACTTTAGTCTGAAAGTTTTCAGTCACAAAGGTTTCAGAACAAGTCACAAGTTGCAGACTGAGGAATGTGATGACTACTAAATAACCAAGTCACTGGTTTGCAAATTCAGAGATATGCGGTTCTTTGTTTCCCCGCAGGGGGGTCAACATCCCCAATTGGAGCCAATGTTAGCACATGATAAATTTTGAAAAAAATTATGCCCTGGACAGGTTTAGTTTGGTATGCAGAGTTTCAATCTCATTTATGAGAATTCAACAAAATATTGGCTTTTATACCCAATTTTCAATAGCCCTCATCAAAGTTTTATTCAAATTAAAATTAATTTTATTTGGGATATAGAATCATTATATTTAAATATTATTTTGGTTTTATATTTTAAACAATATTATATTTTACAAAATAAAACTTTACCTTACCTCATCCATTAAAATCCAACTTCATAATTGTATACATCAAGTCACTAGTCAAAACCAAAAGTCAAATTTACTTTATGTCCCCACCGCGCATTTAATGCATTAAAATTCCCAAATGAAAAATCCTTGAGATCTGTGAATTAATCACATCAATGGTTATGAACATGTTTCAGATCCCCCATCCCCTCCGACATTTAACC
>SNQJ01S0096016.1:43312-58636 GCA_010110895.2 Picea sitchensis
TTAGCTTCTATGTTCCAACGCTGTTTCAGCACTGTTTTTCAGCGTCTGTGTTTGCATTTGTGTTGCAGCATGTTTCAGCATCTGTTCTTCATAAACAATCGATTGCCATCAATGACAACCTTGATCATCTGCGCCTTGATCATCTGCGTCATCTCTGTTGTAGCCATATTTCCAACACCATGGTACCTCTCCTAGTTGTTGCACTCATGCAGAATGGTTGTATACCTCATTCATTTAGATTCTTTAAAAGACTCCCATCTCTCAGCTGCTTCTGGAATATCCATATTGTTATAGGAAACTATGTAAGGTTTATGTGAAATATCTGGGCATAAAAGATCAAGCTCCAAATACACTGCATCAAACTCGTACTCAACCCAGGGGCTTGTGCCATCATCAAATAGGCTTGGATTCTCCATATCTTCATTAAAATCCAGTATGCTTATTTCAAACCTTTAATTGCGCTCAAGACTATAGAAGAGAAGACAATATAAATGGAAATGGTGGAGCTCTACTTCAAATGGATTTCTAGGGGTATCGTCTTGTAATTACATTTGATTCAACTAAAAATCCTCAATGAAGACACAACCATAATTGAAATTTCCAAACCCCTGCGATACTTGGAGGCGCTTGCTCATCAATCTGTTAATTTTTTTATTACATCTGGGCTCTTTCCTTTAACATTTTCTTGCTCAATACTTAACAACTGGACTCCAGCTTTGGAAATAGCTTGGACACTTGTCTATAATCTGACATGATTGCTTCTAACATCTGGACAATTCTGTGAATAATGGGTGCCATAAATTAACCTTAAGTACTTCTATTAGTTGATTTTTCTCCCTCTGTTAGCGTTGATGGATATCCTCTTGACCCCTGCAAAATTACCTTTCTTAGACACTGTTCTCTGTTGTCGATGATAAACACCCTCTTGACACCTACCTAGCCTTTGGACCACATGCTCTCCTTTTGTTCTTGATATGGATGCTAGGATTTTTTTTTTTGTGTATGTGGGCATATCCCACATGCAATGTACAATAAATTGTTGAAGAGTTTAAAAGCATTGCCCTCCATACCCTTTATCGATGCATTGTGCACTATTTTGGCTTGTGGGTTCTCCTCTTAGTGCCTTGTGTGGGTGTTGTCAATGCTTGGCATGTGATGTGGCCTTGGTGATGGATGTGTAACTCTCGGCCAAAATATTGGGTTTGATGAAAAAAACACTTTTTCCCAAATGCATTAAAACAAAAAAACTTATTTTTTATTAAAATTTGACAAAATGGATAAAGGTCAAAAGAACATTCAAAAGAAACGAGGAGGACATGAAAAGACAATGAAATTTTACAAAACTCCATCAAATTTCAAGACTCTTGGAGTGCACTAGAATCTAAAGGTGGGATTTGTCATCTTTAAATTCAATTAAAGACACCAAAGGTAATGACATATTGCAAGACTTGAAAACTTAATGCTATGTGAGACTTGAAAAATGGCGAAGAATTTGGAGGGTTTGAGAAATGATACAAAAACGATGAAGAGGTTATAATTTCGACGAGATCAAGTTTATGAAGGTGCTGTAAGAATGTCCTTTTTTTGGTAGCGCACTTGTATTTACCACATTTGCTACTATAATTCATCACAATATACTAAAATTTTAACCTTACATGTCTGGGTATTAACAATAGTGACAATTGGTCTACACTTATACTTCACGGAAATAGGACAAATAAAGAAAATGGGGTTATAGCATCCTTCCGGTTGGTGTCAAAGAATTAGGGAGTTGGAACTTCCTTCAGGTTGGAGCTTGAGAAGTAGGTGGTTGTAGCCACCTTCCAGTTGGAGCCAGAGAACTAAGGGGGTTGTAGCCTCTTTCTAGTTGGATCCATAGAATTTAGGGAGTTGTGGTTTCCTTCAAGTTGGAGCCTGTAAATAGGGGGTTGTAGCCTCCTTTCAATTGCAACTAGAGAATTGGGAAGTTGGTGCTTCCTATGAATAAATTCTTGATATATATAAAAATGCATTTCGTGGTTTTCTCCCATTTTAGTTTCCACGTAAATACTGGTGTACTGTGTTCTTGATGTGATGTTGATGTGATGTTGCTTATGATATATATATATATATATATTGAATACAATCATAGATAATACATTGATGATAAACTATTGAACATTGTTGATCAAGTGAAAGAACTATATTTTGGTTAAAAGTGGTATAAAGTGCTCATGCTGATTTACCCCCCCCTCTCAGTATTCCAACACTAACAATCATGTTTCCCATAGTAAGATGAATTATGTTGAGACCCATGCTCACTACTTGAGACAATTGGTTCATGAGAATGTTGTGTCTCTTGAATATTGAAGAAAAAAAGATCAAGTTGCTAATATATTCACCAAACCTTTAGTTGAAGACAAATTTAGGAAGCTTCGCACGATGATTGGGATTCAAGAAGCTGTAATTATGGGGGGGTGTTCTAGTAATGTAATTTTACCTCCTGAAACTTCAGAGTTGTGTGCCGATAGGGGGTGTGTTGGAACATCAATCATTGATGGTTCATCACGTCTCTCCTAGGTTCAGTTGGTTAAGAGGTCGACCTACATCTAGATACAGTCGATCAGACGATCGACCAACACACCACACTAGTCGATCGAGTAGTCAACGTGCCTATTGGTTGAATAGTTGACTAGCAGTCGAAGATAGTCAAGCGGTGGATTGATCAACCCATCAATCAACTATGAGTTGGACGTGTAGGCAGCCGGGTTGAGTCCTGTCGAATCGATTCGACATAAAGGATTTTGTGAAGTCAACTCTAATAGCCGATGGTTACATGTTGACAAGATCTTCTGGATTCTATGGAAATTAGTTAGATCTTGATGCCATAAAAAGATACCCCTTGGGTCATTATCAATCATGGAAATGGAGATTGTGAAATAGATCATGTGGATCAATATGTTCAACATGCACTGTGATGTTCTGATCACAGTGTTCTTTGCTCAAGTACTGTAACGATGTCTTTAGACATCACCCTTTATCTTCAATTTGTTTTATTCCTCTTCGATTATCTGTAGTGTTGTGTCCTTTTTTCACGTCGTGTTCCACCCTATTCCCCAACATCCTTGGGATTCCATTTGACCTCAGTCACACATTTGGAGGGGTTGTTGACACGTTTTGAGGAGGACACACTTGTTCTCATGCTCTCACGAACCACACATGTGGAAATTAGTTAGATTTTCACCATTTTGAGGAGGGTGCCCCTACATTTGAGGATTTTTTTGGAACCACCTATGGTATTATCCCATGGTTTTCACTTGGGAACATTGTATTTACGAATGGTTTTTACCAAACACATGGTATTAGCTCATGGTTTTTTATTTGCACATGTTTTTCACCCATGGTTTTGTGAGCGTACCTTATCTATATAAGGAGGGCTCTTTATCATTTGCAACTAGGGGTAGGAGAATAATATTTTTTTTTTGTCTCTCATATACTTATATTTTGAATCTATCTAGGTTATTTTTGAGGGTTTTAACTTGTAAAGGGTTAGCAAGAGTACTTGTATGCGACACATGAAGGTGGATCAAGGAACTATCAAGGAGCCACAAGAGGAGCAAATTGCCAAAATTAGAGGAACTTCATCATAGGTAAAACTATATTTCTTAATAGTCTTTAGCCATTTATTTTTAGATCTATGGTATTGATGTTGCAAATCTTCATTTGATTTTTTACTCTTACATTAGTGAAAGATAGAGGATACTTCTTGTTAGTTGGAAGAGTTGGTCACACACTCTTCCCTCGACCTAGATTTTGGAGCATCGAAGTATCTCTTGGGGGAATTTAATAGCGACACCCTTGGTTGCCCAGAATCCCAAACTTGATACAAGGATCAATTCCAAAAGAAGACCTAGTGTAACCCCACAACTAAAGTGAAAGGTAGGCACTGGTCTATTTATTTTCTCCCTCTCACTCATTTCATTTTTTAAAAACTTTTCCTTTTTTTGGTTTGAAAGAATCTAATATTTTCAAAGTTATTTTTTCTAGATGTAGATTTTCTAAAGATATTGTGCTTAACTTCTTAGATCTAGTTGGAAGCAATTTGTGATAGTTAGCTAGTTCTTTTTTGAGACAAATACATTAACTAGCTAGAACTTAGATCTTGGTTTTACTTGTTGAATACTCTTTGATTTGATGGATAAAAATAAAATAATGGATGATCCAATCATGGATGAATAAACCTAAGTGTCCCAATTGCTAAATTTATTTTGAGTTTATGTTATCTAATTTTAATGCTAGAAATATACAAAATAATTCATTTGTAGCATAAGGGTTTCAAGGCAATTCACTTGCGCTCACATGTTGGTAAAGAGACCTAGCAAACTTGGCGAATAATCTTGAATTTTCCCAATGTCTTGGGCACTTAATGATCATAACCTTCTTATTAGTCCCTGTCGTAGCCATAGAGGGACTATAACGATCGATAAAGAATTGACTACATATTAGTTTGTCCTTTGACCATAAATATTTGCACAATACCTATTGTTGGAGATATGGAATTAAAAGCATAAATTTTTATATATTAAAAATTAACATTTATGTACTGATCTGATTGGCTAAGAGATTGGAGGTCTTATTGCTAGCTTCACTATTCCCAATGCAGTATATGGCAACATATCCAAATTTTTTCTAGTAGACAATATGTTTTAATCATATATTTTTCCTGTATATTGCTTGAAGGTCGATTAATGCTACCATTAGTTCGAATGTTTGTATTAGCATTTTCTGCTACTCAAATACATTCGTCAGTTTTGATATGTACTAAGCATATTGAAATGTTTTCATATCCAAGATTTGTATGTTTCTTGAAATTTATTGACACTTATTCCGAGATGCCTCAATAGGCCTGACAACGTAAATGTTAACATGACGCGACGTTCTCCAACACCCCTGACAACTTAAATGTTTGCATACCGCAAGGTCCTTAGACAGCCTAAGAGTCTTAAATTTTTATGTAAATACGGTTCTCGGAGTACATGCGAGTTCAATAGCCATTGTATGTTTCATCCTTGTTCTGCCATTGAAGCTACATACATTTTTTATTGGTTCGGTGAATTCTTCTTCTTTGCTGGTTTGTCAGGTGTTTCCATTGTATGTTTCATCCTCGTAATTGTTGAAGCTAGATACATTGTTTACTGGTTTGGTGAGTGGTTCTTCTTCGCTAGTTTCTTAGTTGCTGTTTTTTGTTGTTTTGCTCACGGTTCGACTTGCGCTTCTGCATTTCATTGTTTCTGAGTAAGTTTCGATGCCATGGTTTCATTTTGTATTCCTTGTTTTCTATTCAGTGTTTGCAGTTTGCAAGTAAGAATGTTTGCTTATTTGTAGTCACATGTTCCTTGTATGTTTCCGGTTCCTTTTCTTCTTCGGCTGCAGTTTGGTAATCGTTGGAGATAGATATGTTGTTCACTGGGTCAGTGGCTTTTGCTGGTTCGTTGGTTCTTGGGTTACTGGTTCTGTTTGTTTTCTTGGGGTTTGCGCTTTGGGTCCCTGGGGGTGTAGTTCGGCCTCTTCATTCTTTCTCACTGGTTTGGTCCTTGCTGGTTTCTTTTCTTTGATTCGACCTTGCAAGATTGGGGTGCAGCGACAACGGTTGGAGTTTTTTTTTTTTTTTGGATTGTTATTGTTTTTTTGGGGCACTTTACGATGTTCAACCCCTGCACCCACTAGTCAATCTGTAGTTGTATTATTTTCCATTTTTGCAGAGGCCGTTATCTGTATTTCTGTGAGATTTTCTTGGTGCTCGAGTCCTACCATGAAAGAAAATAGTTGCATACAAAATTGTTGGAGGTTTACATGTGAAGTTACAATATCCGTTGTTTTTTTTGTTGGGATAAAGCATATGTATGCAACCTACATTTATAGACCATGTATGGTCAGATGTGCAGATATGACATGACATGTTATTTCTCCTCTACATAGACTGGTGTGCACATGATACAATTTGTGTTGTGCTTGAGATATGATATGTGCAACAAAGATTCTTCAAGATTATATTTTAATGTTTGGAAGCATGTCTGGGTAGTTTGCCACCGAAAACTGAGAACTTGTAATGTGGGCACAACAGTCTGTGTAGAGGATAAAGAACATGGTTAAAGGGCATATCTGGATGAATTGCCAGAGAAAACTAGAAATCGTTTAGCTGCGACCATGCAATTGCGTGATATTTTCTGCCTTGTAATATATTTTGGCCAGGGAAAAAAAAGCTAGATGTTTACACCCATGGATAGAGAAGAGAAAAGGTTCATGTTTCCACCTTTGTAAACTGTTCGTTGAGTCAGCTTTGCTGTATATACATATTGCTTGTTCTCCAGTGAATACCAACTTCCATTGATGTACATTGAATTTTGTGGGTTCCCACATTGAAACAAACAGAGTAGCTGGAGAAAAGGAGGGAGTCTTGACTACACGATTGAAGAGGATATAGAAAAGTTCATACTTGTACTGTTGTTTCATATTACGCTATTTTGTATTTCATTTATGGTTTGTATATGTGTTAAAATAGTTGCGTGCCTTCCTACATGGTAAGTTATCTTGGTTACATACATTCCTTCCTGCATACTAAGCTAGTTTATGCCCGTTGTGTTTGCGCTGCATTACTGCATTTAAAGAAATATAATGACAAGTTGAAGATTGCTCCCTTGGCTTTCGGGGGTCTGCGATATAAAGATTGGCCATGGTGACCTGCAGTCACTCCCTGTTTACTGTTAAACATTTCTCCAGTTAAAAAATTAATATGCATACAGTTTTACGGTTATTTGGTCCTTCCGATGGACAATATACAATGCATATATTTGTTTACTCTTGATGTTCATTTGTACATGCTTGCATCAGAAAAATTTGGACTATTGAGATGACCATGAGCAGTCAATCACCCCAGACATTAGCAGACCGACAAGGCCAAAGGTAAAGATGCATACGCTGTGCTCTTACTTTGTTTACTAAAATTTTTTTGTGGGCTATATATTCATCTATGGCATGGCAGATATGCTGATGCCATTTGAAATACATGGTTTCCAGCTCGCAAGAAGTATCAACAAATATAAGTGAAACGCCGAACGTGCTGCATGTTCCGCAGACCAAGAGGTGTGGTTGCGAAATTGTGGCTCCATAGTTCATCAATACTATTCATGTACTTGTATCACACTACCATTCACTTTAGTTTTCCTGTTCAAAAAATGTCATCAGGTCTAGAGTTGTGACATCCAAAGTACTGTCAATAGAGGGCTTGAACAATCGCCAAACTGGACAACTGTTTGTTGGGGACATAATGGTTGTCTATACCACCTACTTGGACAAGGAAAATAAGATTAGATCCATTATGCGTGCTGATATGATAGACAAGGATGCCATGATGACAGTCACACTGATTGTTCCTCCACAACTTGTCCAGAAACATGCAGAAAAGATATTTCCACGTAATGGGATATCCATTACAAATTTTAATGTATTTCCCAAAACAGTATATGACCGTGGTGATTGTGATCGAATTATTTTTGTCAATGAAACAAGCATTGTGGAAAAAATTCCTGTTATTTGTTCATAATATCGCTTCCTCCCAGACTTGACTATTAGGCAGCTTGCACAGAGCATTGATATTCACCCAATCAGAACAATTGGGGCTGCTGTGACACTGGCGAGAAAATTTGGGTTGCAACACATTCTCCATATAAAGGATGGAGAGTCGGACAACGACAAGGCAATGGTACCACTTTTCATATTTAGTTTTGTTCTTAACTTTCACGTCTGCATATATGTCGGATAAGTTACACAAATATTGCATTGTTCCATGTTGCAGCTACAATTGTTCGATACATATTCAGATTTGTTTTCGTCAATGGAGCAACAATTGCATAGAGGGAAAATTCCACTTATGCTGTTAAAAAATATAACAAAGAAGAAGGATGCTAGAGAAAGGATCTTTCGGACAACCCAGGCAAAATTTGTAACAGAGTTGTGAACATATATAGTAGAGGATCTAGAGAAACTAGCTAGCTCTACAGTTGTTGTGCGTATACATCCACAAAATCATCTTCACTATGCTTATAGAAATAGCCTTCAACAAATTTATGCACCTGTTAATTTTTCTTTTTTGTTTTATAGGGGAGGGGGGGATGCAGTTGTGTATTATATTGTTCAATGTATTAATCCCTTTGCTCACGTTGCCAGGTTGAAGGTCTTTTAGTTGCAACCAATGTGTACTTGACCCCCTTTGAGCCTGTATGTGAAAAATTCCATTCCGCTGCTTCTGCTTCCTCTTTGATAAGTGATGATATGATTGATTGTCTGCGATGCGATGAAAAATGTCCATATATTTATGGACATTTCATCAATGGTGTTATCTGAACCGTGGTCAACACAACTGTGCAGTGTTCAGTTAGGCAGCCTCTGTTACAAAATGTGCTTCCTGAATTGGCAGAGTTGTCATATGAAAAGTATTTACACAAAAAGGCAAGCAGTGTCTATATGCTGCGACAACTTCGGATATAGAGAAAATTCACCTTAAATGAGGACAATGCAATTTTTCATATCGACTGAAGAAGGGCAAAAAACATAATTAAAACAAACTTTGGGAGGAAACGAAAATACCTCATGTTTCTCTATAATATTTGTTCAACATCCATATGAATGTTCGTTTCAAGAGAAAAGGAATGCGCCAACGTCTTTTCTTTGTATATCAAATTGTTTGGTGCAAAGGTCGATGGGTTTTGCTCAATGGAACCTTTTGGGAACTTTCTTCTGGGCTGTTTAAACTATGGTTGGTTCTTGGTTATTTGGTTTTTCTGTCAATTTGTATACCGTGGAACTCCAGCTCTTCTTTGGAGGACACAAAAAAATATAGTTGAATTTTTTTGGCCAGCTGACACGCAAATCTGCTTGATAATTTCTATGGCGCTCTGATGCAAATGTACTATGTGACTTGTTTTGGAAAATTTCCTTGATCGATGAACTTGTTCAAATTATTGTTATGAAATAATTTGAAATCAATGAATATATAGTGTGCGAAGTGCAACTGTCCTATCATACCAATAAGAGGCTCTTAAAATTCAAATTGATCATTGTTTTCACAATTTTTGCTTATTCAATGAACTTGGTAAAATTAATATCTTGGAATAATTTGAAATAGACGAATATATACTATGCAGAGTGAAATTATGCTATCATATGAACAAGAGGGCCTTAAACTTCAAATTGGTCCTTGTTATGCTTGTGGTGATAGAATTTTACAAAAAAAGTCTTTTGTTTCCTTCATTTTTTAAAAAAATAAGCGATTTAACATCCTTTAATAATTTAATGTAATTCACTTGTACAATAACAATAGTTAATATTAATATTTTAGTATTTGAAAATAATGTTTTTAGCTGAAGTTAGATAGGATGAGCATTGCTAAACAATTGCAATATTGAACCCGCCAGACGTGGAATATGCAAGTCCACCTGTCAATTTGTATATCGCGGAAGTCTGGGTGATATTTGCAGGACACCGAACAAAAGAGGTTCAAATTTCAGCCCGCCAGGCCGAGAACCTGTGATCCCAAAAGTGGCCAAGTATGGAACGAGGGATCCGCATATGCTCTATCAAATCTCCTGTCCATACTTTATAAAAGTACATGTTTACTATGTATTGCTCGTTTGTTGGAAAACTTTTATATCAGTCGCCCGACCAGATTGTACAAACTTTCTCGTTTAATTAAATTCTGCAATAGCAAAAATTATTATTAATAATTTAGTATTGAAAATCATGTTTTTAGATATGTTAAATAGTTGATAGGGATTAGTATCTGTAAACAATGGAAAAATTGAACCCGCTAGCCCTCAAGTCCATCTGTCAATCTGTATATCGTGGAACTCCAAGGGCTATTCAGAGAACAAGAAACAGTGAAAACTGCAATGTTGAGCGACGCAGCCCACATGTCTGTTTGTCAATTTGTAAATCACAGAGATGTGCCTAGTGTTTGTACATCGCAGAACAATAGAGGCCCGATTTCAGCCCGCGATCCCCACAGACTCGATAAAAAAATTCGCTAGATATGAAATTCATACCAGATCACTACGGGACAATAAAACTGCAATGTTCAGCCAACCAGCCCGAGTCCACCTGTCCACTTGTATATCGCGGAAGTCTGGGTGCTATTTGTAGGAGACAGAACAATGGAGACTCTATTGTCGACCTGCCAGGCCGTGAACCAAAAAATGCCTAGGTATGGAATGAGGGATCTTCATATGATGTATAAAATCTCATTCCATAGTTTATATAGAGACAATGTCCACAAGTTCGCGTGTCAACTTGTATATCGTGGAAGTCTAGGTGCTATTTGGAGGACACAGAACAATAGATACTTATTTTTCAACCTGTTAGGTCGTGAACCCGCGATCCAAAAAGTTCCCAAGTATGGAATGAGGGATCCACATATGTTATAGAACAATGTTTTTGTACAACGCAAAACAATAGACGCCAAATTTTCAGTCCGCCAGCCCCAGAGCTCTCGATAAAAAAAAATCGCTAAATATGAAATTCATATGGGATCTCCACATATGCTGTATAAAATCTCATTCCATACTTTATTTAGAGACTATGTCCACAAGTCCGCATGTCAATTTGTATATCGCGGAAGTCTAGGTGCTATTTGTGGGACACATAACAATAGATACTTAATTTTCAGCCTGCCAGGTTGTGAACCCGCGATCCAAAAAGTACCGAAGTATGGAATGAGGGATCCGCATATGTTCTAGAAAAATGTGTTTGTAAAGCGCGAAACAATAGACGCCCAATTTCTAGCTCACCAGCCCAAGATCCCCCGATAAAAAAAACCACTAAATTTGAAATTCATATGGGATCGCTACGGGACAATAAAAGTGCAATGTTCAGCTAGCCAACCCGAGTCCACCAATAAATTTGTATATCATAGAAGTCAGGGTGCTATTTGTATGGGACGAAATAATAGAGACTCTATTTTCGACGCGCCAACCCACGAACCCGCGATCCAAAAACTACCTACATATGGAATGAGGGATCCGCATATGCTGTATAAAATCTCATTCCATACTTTATATAGAGACTATGTCCAAAAGTCTGCATGTCAATTTGTATATCTCAGAAGTCTAGGTGCTATTTGTAGGACACAAAACAATAGATACTTAATTTTCAGCCCACTAGGTCTCGAACCCGCGATCCAAAAAGTGATCAAGTATGGAATGAGGGATCCTTATATGTTCTAAAACACTATCAATTTGTATATCGTGGAAGTCTGGGTGCTATTTGTAGGAGACAAAACAATAAAGACTCTATTTTCGGCCCGCCAGGCCACAAGCCCGTGATCCAAAAAATGCCTAAGTATGGAATGAGGGATCCCCATATGCTGTATAAAATCTCATTCCATACTTTATATAGACTATGTCCACAAGTCCATGTGTGAATTTGTATATCGCGGAAGTCTAGGTGCTATTTGTAGGACACATAAGTCTAGGTGGTATTTGTAGCACATGGAACAATAAATACTTAATTTTCAGCCCGCCAGGTCACGAACCCGCGATCCAAAAAGTGCCCAAGTATGGAATAAGGGATCCGCATATGTTCTAGAACACTATCAATTTGTATATCGCGGAAGTTTGGGTGCTATTGATAGGATATAGAACAATAGAGACTTCCTTTTCGACCCGCCAGACCGCGAGCCCACGATCCAAAATTTGCCTAAGTATGGAATGAGGGATCCACATATGTTGTATAAAATCTCATTCCATACTTTCTATAGAAACTGTCCACAAGTCCGCGTGTGAATTTGTATATCACGGAACTGTAGGTTCTATTTGTAGGACACAGAACAATAGATACTTAATTTTCAGCCCACCAGACCGTGAACCCGTGATCAAATGCCATGTTCAACCAAGCAGCCCATAGGTCCTCCTGTCAATTTGTATACCGTGGAAATCTGGGTGCTATTTGTAGGAAACAGAACAATAGAGACTCTTTTTTTAGCCCGCGAGGCCACCAACCAATGATAAAAAAACTGCCTAAGTATGGAATGACTCTTTTTTATGTGGCTCGTTTGTCGAAATACTTTTATATCACTCGGTCAACCAGATTGTGAAAACTTTCTCGTATAATTAAATTATGCAATATAAATATTTAATAGTAATAATTTAGTGTAGGTCAGGTTCTGAATTTGTATATCGCGGAATTGTCACTGCTATTTATAGAGCGTGGAATAATAGATGCCCAATTCTTTGCCCGCTAGCCTGAGAACCCCCGATCCAAAAAAGTGGCTAATTATGGAAAGAATACAGAATCGCTAAGGACAAAAAAAATGCAATGTTGAACCAACCAACCCAAAAGTCCGCTTGTCAATTTGTATATCGTGGAAGTGTAGGTGCTATTTATAGGACACAAAACAATAGAGGCTCAATTTTCAGCCCACCAGGCCGAGAACCATCGGCCGTTCACATGCCCTAGGTATATATTCGCCCGACCGCTTTTCATACTCTGGTATTTCTTGGAATAGGTTTCACCATTGCTGCTTCCTTCGTAATTGTTTCCAAATACACAATAATTAAGCTTTAATGCTAGTAGCCATCCTGCAACAACTGTTAAAACTGTCATTAATGTCCGAAAGTCAGGAGAAGATTTGTCATTAGTACGAATTAAACTAAGATTTTCCCAGAAGCATGTTATCCTTTCCAAGTATTCATTTCAAAGGCCACACAATATTTTTTTTTTGTGCGCCCACTGGTTGGTGCTTTTAAGAAATTTCTAATTCTTAATCTCTTTTCACCATCACCGCCATGTTCGTACTTTTTTCTAATTGTGCAATTAGTGAGTTGTGATGGTCACAGCTCATTCTGCACGAACCCTGGAAATTGTCATTGATCAATGAAAGGCTCAAGGAGATATTCCATTGATACGCATTAAACCATAATTTGCGGAGGCTTATATTATCCCTCCCCGATTTTCATTTCAAACATCATCTCGACCAAACAAAAATTCTAAATAACTTCTGGCAACAGTTCTCTCCACACACAGTAAACACATTGGGGCATAATGGCCAGAGGTTCCACTATTCCAGGGAATATTGTTACTATTCATCTCCCTCTGCCCAGTAGAAAAAATCGAGATGGTCCCTTGGTACACACCGAGAGATATATTTCAAGCCAAAAAATTCCATCGTAACCCTGGCTAGTCAGAGAACCTACCCAGTTGCAGTCATGGCTATCACAGAAGTTGATGCCATGAATTCCGAGCTGGAAGAAGATGATCTGATGGACGATGATACGGAAATGGATGATGGCAATGCAAAGAATCTTCCCACTCCTGCTCCCAAATTGAAATCAACCATAACGAACGGACCTTCCCGGCTCAGTGATCGCAATCATGACAACACCAAAAGGAGTTTCAGAAAAGAAACTGACGGTGAACGCAACAACCACTTTGCACTGCAAAAGTAGGAATTCTAGAGTTCCAAATTAGTCCGTTCTAGGTGGAAGAGTTTCAGTGTAAATAAATGATATGTTGATGCTCCCAGAGATATATTTCAAGCCAAAAAAAAATTGTTTAACATTTTCGGGCATCAGGTCCAAAACTCTCGCTCCTGCCATGCATTTTCCTACTAGTCATCTCCTTCTGCCCATAATGGAATAATTTGGGCCTCTGCAATTGCACGTGCAAGTTGTGCTACATAATTGTTTTGGACTATGCAGAGGCGGTTTCAACTAAGGTCTATTCCACTTGCCCTGCAACCATTTTCATCTTCTTTTTGAGGAAAATCTTCTGAAAAATATCAATCTCAGCAGAGGATGATTCAGTGATGAGACAACTCCAAGGATATTGCATACTGCAGAACCCGTGCCTATGTTTGTCGTAGATACCTTCAATGTTTTGGCCCGAAGAATTGGGTCCAATTTCTAAGCATAGATGTACAGTACTCGATGTTTTTCTTATTTTTTATTTATTTTAAATGGATTTTCTATTAAAAAAAATTGCCTTGCACTCTTCATTGCTGCCTCTTTTCTGGGTTTAACACATGTTCTAATTGGCATGGTTCGGTGCTCTCGTATTTCTTCGATCTTGTGTTTACTAATACCAATGTACAATGTTGCAGCAAAATCGTTGTTCTTGTTTCTAGACATGCAATTATTAAGTATTAATGCTAACAACCCATAATGCAATAAGTTTAATACTTGAGTTAATATGTTGCACTGATGGTAGAATGTATGAAGAACATAGTTACACACACACGTTCCAATAAAATCTAATCTTCCAAAAAGCATTTGCTGGAAATTAGTAGAAAATGAAATTTAGTGGTTAAATTGATATGTTACAGTCATTGAATAATGTATCAAGAACTAGTTGTAGACATACATTGCAATAAAATGTAATCTTCAACAATGCATTTGCTGACAATTAGTAGATCATGGTTTTGCAACGATGGCGCTTCTTTGAAACCAATTCACGCTTACAAAAACTGCCTTCCGCCTCTCTATTTTCCCACTCTTTTATTCCCTCTAGTTTCTCTTCCTGGTTACTTAATCGTTTTTTTTCCCGACAATGCGTTGGTCCGCAGCTTCGCAGATTCACACGTTTGCGTTTCCAACGACTGCTTCCCCTTTCTTTAAATTGACCGTCTATTGTTCCGTTTGCGCACTGGTCGGGTCAACATTGCAATTCTACTTTTCCGTGACCTCCAAACAACATTCGAAGCTCTGGTATATACCAATTGACAGATATTCAAAATTGCAACTGTTCTTAGATCATACGCTTTTCTGTATTACGGTCCACCTATCATGCCCTTTTCTGTGCTGCACATTTTTGCACTAAAAAATTTCGAGAAATACAATTTAACCGTCGGGTCCTCATATATTTAGTGGAACTATTGTCACCCCATTTTGAAGCCCGTCTGTCTTCTTTCCATACTTCACCATTTGTTCGAATTTATTTGGCAAATCATCGGTTTGGCGAGTTGAAGAAATATTCAGTTCGTAGTTGTTGTTTCCTGTATCCACGCCCCCTTTGAAATTAGCAGTTGGAAATTATATATAAGATCTTATTGCCACGTATGCAATTAGAAATTTCCCTATTCCATACTTAGCCACTTTGGCAGAATTCCACAATTATACAAATTGGTCACTCAACTGCCCCATCATGATTTCTTCCTTTTTACACTTTTTGCACTAAAAAATTCCGAAACATGAAATTTCATCGTGCAACACTCGATTGCCTGACTATCCCTGTAACCCTTTTTTCAATCCCATCTGACTGCTTTTCAGAGCTTGCCATTCTTTCGTTGCTCTCTGCCCT